>JAJIBD010031305.1:0-27724 GCA_021461705.1 Cryptotis parvus
GCTAGATCATTACAAATACCAGCACCACCATTAAAATAATTAGAATGTATACCTATAGCTGGTACTGTGTTTGCATAAAAAGCAAAATGCAATGCGGCATTAAATGTAAGGCAGGCGCTGAACAGCTATTAGCCAGGTGGGGAGGCTATTTAAAAAGCAAAACTGATTGGAGTACAGGAAATGTGTCTGAGCATGGTGATGGCTCTGTTTTTTTTAATCATTCATCTGTCATAACAAGGCATTTAGGACTTTAAAACTCTTTCTTGGAATCTAGATTTTTGTTTGCTTGTATGCTTGCTTGTAATATTATTATGAAAACATATGACTGCTTGTAGCATTCTATAGTCCCTAGAGAAAATTCAGGATGCCTCCACTTT
Organism: Cryptotis parvus; assembly: GCA_021461705.1. Classification (NCBI taxonomy): domain Eukaryota; kingdom Metazoa; phylum Chordata; class Mammalia; order Eulipotyphla; family Soricidae; genus Cryptotis; species Cryptotis parvus. The sequence continues at coordinate 378 of JAJIBD010031305.1, forward strand.
TAGTCTTTCTAAAGGTAAGAATCACAGAGATGTTTGTCTATTGGACTAAGAAAAAACCCCATCTACCCTCAAACAAAGTCAAAAAAACTCGTACTTCCTTTTCCCTTATATTTGCATTCTAATGTCCTCCCTCTTCCTCTTCCTTTCCACTTTTTTTTTTTGCTTTTTGGAACAACTCAGCAATGCTCAGGGGTTACTCCTGGCTCTGCACTTAATTACTTCTAAAGTCTTTCGAGAGGATGGATTTGGGATCCTGGGGATCGTAACCAGGGTCAGCCACTTGCAAGGCAAAGGCCCTACCCATCTTCCTATATTCCCCTCCCTTCCAGTTTTTAAAAAAAAAGAAGATTGATTTTATTGAGTTACTTAGGAGGTAAATGGATTTCTAAAAGAAAGGAGTGCATACTCACTAGAGAACACGATGCTTCTAGCTTAATGAAGAAAGCAAAGAAACAGAGACAAGCAAGTGAGATAAAAAAGTTCCAAAGTAGTAGAACCCCAGGCATTGGCACAGGCAAAAAAAGATACATGACAGCCTTTGAATATATGTTCTGCAATCTGCAATCTGGAAGGGAAGGAAAGAGAAAGAGATAGAGAGAAACGGAAAGAAATAAAGAACCTGCCATGGAGGCGGGCTGGGGAGGGAGGGAACTAGGGATGTTGGTGGTGGGAGATGGACACTGGTGGAGTGATGGGTGCTGGAATACTCTATGACCAAAACCCAAGTATGACCATCTGTAATTGTATATCTCATACGGTGGTATAATAAAATACTTATAAAAAAAAAAGTTCCATGAGAACTCCAGGCTAGTTCACAAGCCTCTTTACATGGCTACTGGGCGTGATTAAAGATTGGAAGTCTTAAATGCTTTCTTAGTTCCATTCAGTCTGAATAATTTGACTTTATTATTTTGAAATTGAATCACAGTATAATACAAAGTTTCAAAGCTCTTCATGATGGGGTTTCAGCCATACGATGTCCCAACAGCCATCCCACTAATAGTGTGTGCTTCCCACAACCAATCTCCCCAGTTTTCCTCTCGCCACACTATTCCCTGCCTGACTCTATAGCAAGCACTTTCCTTCTTACTCTTTCCTCTTTCCTTTGGGGCATAGGAGAGAAATACAGGCCCCTGAGGGAGTCATCATCTTTGCTCCTTTTCCTCGCCCAACACACAGTTATATCTACGAGTAATCACGCACAACTACGTTTGTCATAGTGGTCCTTCTTCTATGTCAACTTTGACTACCTCCCCTCTAGCACTCTAAACCCAGGCGTCCTATAATGGACTAATACTCCCGGTCATTTCCCGCGACTCATTTAACTCAGCAGATACTGCCCATATTCATCCATGTATAAACACATTTCACGACTTAATTTTTCTTAACAGCTGCATAGTATTCCATTGTAGATGTACCATCTTTAACTAGTTGTCTGTTCTTAGACGCTCAGATAGGCTTTGAGATGCTGGATTGTGACTACTGTTTCCAATGGAACATAGAAGAGCAGATGATATTTCCTTCTGTATTTTGGGCCCTGAAGTATATTCCCAGAGGTGGCATTGCTAGTTCCTATGAAAGCTCAAATACTAGCTCTTGAGAAATGCCTATATTGTTTTCCAAATATATGGGTCAGCTGGCATTCATATCAACAATTTACTTGTCTTCTGTGTAAAAAATACTCATTGAGTCCTTTTCTATCCAGTGACTATGATTTTATTTTTTTTGCTTTTCCTGTCAGATACTAGCTTAATAATAAGACCAGGGTATCTTTGTTCTGAATGGGATAGTTGGAGAAGGCCTTTCTGGATGAACCAACAGAGACAAGTGTGTGATCATTGCTCATTGCTAGCAAAGTCTCAAATATAATTGCAGAAGAAACTTTAGGTTTCCATTTTGGCATAATGTGGGTTGTCTTAGGAGACTGTGGATTAAAGACTAACCATGAGATGGTTGTGGAGGTAACTTAGGATGTTAGAAAAAGTCAGCTTTGTTAAGTGACAAGAAAGAATTTTAAAGACTTTGGCACAAAGAAACTCAAGAGCAAATTGTTTGTGTGAAAATTCAATCTAGGAAATGAACGCATATGCAGAGCAGATATACACATAGGTGACATTCACCTAGGAGAACGGCCTCAGGGAGAGAATAAGGGTCAGTAACTTCAACTCTGAGGAAAGTTGTTTTCCATATCCTGGACCATATAGAGAATGGCAGAAAGAAACTGGGTCAAAAGAGCCAAGTAAAGTTTTCTGGGGGACAGAAAACCACTGAGAAAATACGAACTCAGGGGAAAATATGATAAGCGAAGTTTTAGACCCATTAAACTTGAGATATTGGGAAACCTTCAAGTAGACACCTCTATTAATTCAGAAGTATAAAAATGAAGCCAAAGGAAGCTGGGATGAAAAATTATGTGGGAAAGGTGAGTCATTTATATGGAGATGATAGTTAAAGTCACAGAAACTAAATGGGAGACAGGAAAGGGACAGAACTTTTGGAAAATGCTTTCATTCAAAGGCAGGCATGAAAATGGACTGGAAAATGGACCAATGAAAAGAAGAAGCTGAATTAATCCAAATGGTTGCCCCAGAATGATGACATGAATATCACTGTGAGTTTAAAAGTCATCAGGCATTAAACAGAAGACATCGAGGTGTTTAAAGCTTAGTGGGGTGAAGGAGGAGAAAGAGGGAAGAAAGGTTGCCGAGACGAATGTGCTTAGCCTTGCAAAGAAAAAACAGGGCCGCCAGAATGTACAGGACTGCAGTGCAGGGAGAGGTTAGTACATGGTTGCATGTTGAGATGTGCAGAGAGATGAGAAAGAGTGAGGGTAAGGCAGATTATGCATCTGAGTGGGGGTTTCTATGCAACAGGCAGAGCGACGATATCTAGACTGCTAATAAGAAGTTGCTTCTTCTTGGGCCTCTGTTTCTCCTCTAGTCTTAAACTGTGCTTATGGGCAAACCAAACTTGACTATGAAACACAGAAATGAGCATAAATATGAGAAAAACCTTGTATAGAACAGGGCATCAACATTTTGAGGTTCAATGCCATAGAAATAAGTTCAGGATGACATAATTCCTGCTTACTTTTCATTACTTCAAAACATGAAGAATTACAGGGAATCTTTTCATTTTTTCATCTCAGAGACCCTGCTCCAGATATTCTAGAATTTTACTTCAAGAAACTGTTAGGTGAATTCCATCATACTCTCCCTATCTTCACAGGCCAAAGAAAATGTTAGAACTTTTACAGGAATGTAGGGAGGAGAAGTAAATGGTAACACCTACAGGAGTGAATCTATTCATAATTTACTTAATCAAACTTCATCCATGCTATAAAATCATGGAGCTTTACACACAGAACAGTTTCCTAAGTATTAGCTGATTATAATTCCCCAACAGATTACTAAGTTCACATGCCTCGGAATTGACTCACATAATTGCACTCACACATTAAAAAAGGATTCTCATTTGAGAAGCGAGAGGGCACTGCCTCCCAATGGACAACTTGGCCATAGAAATGCAGAATGCCTTCTACCCCCTGCCCCTAAGCAAAATCATTAATTTGAAAAGATATAGGCACACCTAAGTTCTCTGTAGTGCTTTCTACAATAACAAGAAATGGAAACAACAATGCCCAACAAAAAATGAATGGGCAAAGGAACTTGGTTTATATTCAGGAACAGCAACCTTAGCAGCTATAGAAAAAGATAAAAATATCGCAGTTTAGTTGCAATGTGAACGAACTGGAGCCCCTAGTTATGTTTCTTAATAGGTAGTTAGCATAAGGTAAGTAACATGCCCATGTTAAATAACATAAGTTAGGGGGAAGAAGGACAAATGCAGAGGGTGATCTTATTCATCAATGGAAAAGACATAATTAAATAATGACAGAAAATTGATCTTGGATTAAAAAAATACTATTACCAACTTGGGGAAGGTAGATGTGACCGCAGTGATAAAACAGTGGTAGCCAGTGATAGACTCTTTGGTGATGGGAGTGATACCATAACACTCTAACCTTATTACCTAAAGACAATTTTCTAGTATTTAATATAATTTTAAAATAGAAGAATAAAAGAAATTCAAAGAAATGATTATTTCCTTCAGGGATGCTGTCCTCGTTTGCCTGGCATCAAAATCAGATGGGCTGGACATGTAATGCGATTTGGAGACAACCGCTGGACTCAGAGTCATTACAGACTGGATCCACGGGATGTCAAAAGATCATGTGGCCGCCCACCTACAAGATGGTCAGACTTCTTGTCAAGACCCTGAAGGACCGTTTGAGGCTTTCCATATTCCTGAATCCAGCCAGATGCCATTGGGCTACACGTGATGGGGTCCAATGGAAATGTTTCCTGGCGCCCTTTCGGCAAATTGATGAATAACGGGATTCAAGTGATCAAGTGATCAAGTGAGTATTTCCTTAGGCAAGTTTCTGGAGACAGGACTGAGACAACGTTTTCTTGAGATGAAAGTAAGAGTTTAAGTCACTTTTGGGGACCACTATAAAGATCCAAGGACCGAAAGTGCTGTGTCTGGGAAGATTACGAGGGAGCTTCAAAGGCTGAGCTGGTGCAGAAGAGAAGTTTTCAAACTGTGTGTGGAAACTCCCCATACAAACTAAATTTGAACTTGGAATTTCAAAGAGAAAGTTGGTATGAGATGAGGGACTGTTTGGTGAATAGGAGGAATGAAGCAGGTCAAACTGTAGCCTTCACGACTTACAATTTCCTTGAGATAGTGCAAGGAACTTAAAAGCTTCCCTCTTTCATCCTCTCAGAAAATAGGAACTTGAGTTTCCGGGAACAAACAAAGATAGAGGTGTAATAGAATCAATAATAAAGATTGCCTGATACATAGGTAGGATCATATTACCTTTCTAGACTTTTTGGTAAATATCTGAATGACCTGGTCTCTTTTAGGATGGAAGTACATTGATAGTAAACAAGACAAGAAAAAAATAGCTCCTACTCTTAAAAAATTTATTGCCCTAAATGATTCCTATTAACATTGATATTGATTAGTTAGACCACTGGTCTAGAGCTGTTACTAGGATCCCACAGAATGTCAAAAGATCACAGGGGCGCCCTTCACCACAAGATGGTCGACTTCTTCAGCAGGACCCTGAAACGAATGGTTTTCCTTCCTCCCTACCCTATTTGTAATTGAATATGAAGCTCTTCATATTGCCTGGAGTAAGCAGGCTTCTACTGTCACATGATAAGACAAATAGAAACGTTACTGGTGCCTGCTCAAGCAAACTGACAACGGGATGTCATGATCAGAGTGATCAAGTGATTGATCAGCTTTAGCCCATTGGTCTGTAAGTCCTTTATGAAGAAGATTAGGAGGTGACGAGCCTAGGACACACAACCGATGTGACTGGAATCCCATTTAGACCATTCATTCCAAACTCAGGCTCTGAATCACTAGACTTCCAAGACTTTAGTGTGATGGCAACAGGAAATTTTAAGCTCAGAGGCACGACCAAAGAGAGCTCAACAAGGTCTCTTTTGGCAGATTTCATTGACTGGAACACAAAACAAGCCTGGAGAACACTCTGATACGCTGACAGGATTCCACTGATGCAGCTTACATTTGAAAAACACTGCAGTTTACTCAGCACTATGGCTCTTCCCTCTGTTGAATAGCTACTGACAGTCCCCCCCACCCTAGCCCCAGACTGAATTTTCCCAAAAACAAACAACAAATAAGAAAATTGGGCTTCACTTAGATGAGCTGAGTCCCTGCTATGCTTTGTTGTTTTGGAATATTAAAAAAAAATAGTCATAAAATTAAAATAGTCTTTGGGAAAAAGACGCAAGCATACTAACTGTATTCTCTCTAAACCAAATGGGAGTCCAACCAAGGGGAAATAAAGGCTCTTTCATGTCAAGCACACACAATTTTATGAAAGGAGTTGTCTTGTTCACTTGCAAAAGATCAAAATAATTAGGAAAACTGAAAGAAAAATACTTTAGGGTTAAAAAGAGCTTACAGTACACATAAAAAGCTGCAAATAGATTTTAGTGAGGGGCCGCTAGACGGACCAACCCACAAAATGACTAGCATTCTGTTTTAGGATTTATTTCCGATTCAGGTCTCAAAGAACCACTGCTTTTATTCTGTAGCAAAATAATAAATACTAAAGAAAGACTTGACTCCCCACCTCCCACCCCTTGTCACAAAGCAATCCTCATCACAGTTTTATTATCCTCCAAAAGACAACACTGCCTGGTGTTCCGAATGCCAGGTCAATGCAACACACTTTCATATTAACCTAAAGTGCATTTCACAGCTTATTTCGGATTTTATGGCATTTCTTCTAGTTTCTGCCAGCAAGGGGAAAAAAAAAACTGCTTTCATAATTGGAAGGCTGACAAGTTATTTCAACTATATTAACAGTAGGCTACAGTCAGTTGCTCTTTTTATGCTTTCTGGAATATCTGAAGTTCCAACTAGAAGTAAAGGGTCAAAATGTTGAGTCTGTGGGGCTAACACTGGAATTACACATTGACTCAACTTTCTGTTTAGAAAGAAATCAAACAGAAAAGTTTCAGCCAATACAAACGTCTGGCTGTGGAACCCCAATTCCATGATCAAAATAGGTGGTTACTCCCCCTGAAACCAACCAACCGTTCCAACAGTTAGCCAGAGGACAGCCTGATTTATGTTGGTAACTACTTCTTTTACATTTGTCTTGGTCCAAGTTTCTCAAGAAAGCATAGCTTGGAATCGGATCACGGGGTGAGCATTTATTTCAGAGAGATAAGCCTGCAGTAATGAGAGTGGGAAACAAAAAAAGGAAAAAAATGAGGGGAAAGACATAGGGGAAACTCTATGACAAGTCCCATCACAGCACTGCCTAGAGCTTTGAAAATAGTTTCCTAGGTACTCTAAGCTCCTAGAAGGCTGATTTTCCTCCTCTTAAGCTCGGCATCTAGGAAAAGATCCTAGGAAGGAACAGGTCTTGTTGTGACCAGAAAACAGAGAAAGGGAGCACTTTTTGACCTGGGTACCTTGAATTACAACTCACTGGTAGAAAGAGCTCTCCCATGCATTCTCTTCCTCTGCAGTCAGGAAAGTTCAGGCCTGGGAAGTTTGTTCCATTCAAGCTCTGAAGAGAAGGAACCATGGCTTACTCAAGACACCCAAGAAAAAGAAAGGAGGGCATGGTCACAGGGATCGGCTTAGGTGATGGTAAGTTCAAGGATCACAAAATTAAATATGAGCTTCCATTTCAGATGGGAAGGGTGGGAAGAGAGAGGAAAGAGAATGAGAATGGGAGAGCAGAAAGAACAAAACAGTGAGAGAAGAGAATTGTGTGTGTGTGTGTGTGTGTGTGTGATGGAGGGAGAGAGAGAGATTAGTAATATGGTGCACTCTTCATAAAATAAGATCAAGGGACGTATTTTGCATCACTGAAATTGAGTGGAACACAAATCAAAACTGCAAGGAGATATTACCTCAGACCATTAAGAGATCTGTTGTCAGAAAGACCCAAATTAACCAGCGCTGGTGAAATGGGGAGCCAAGAAAATCCTTGTGTCCTGTTGATGGAATGTAAATTGTACAGACACTATGAAAAACAGTATGGGAGTTTCTTAAGCCATAAATCAGTAACACATATAAGTAATTCAGTAATTCTGCATCTCTCTATTTCTCTCTGCCTCTCTCTCCCCATTTAAAAATAGTTTTTATCTCCAAGACTTTTATCTCCCATTTTCATTGCAGTAATATTCCCGCGAGTAAAGGCATAAAAGTATCCTTAGAAAGATAAATAGAGAGAAAATATCATTTGTATCATATTCATTTGTATCATATCATTTGTACCGTTGATCATCATTGTTCATCGATTTGCTCAGAGCAGGCACCAGTAACATCTACACATGTCCTGTCATGTGTTAGTGTAACAAGGGCATCTGCTTACTCCAGGAACATGAGGAACCTCAAACCATTTGTTTAGTCATAGAAATGAGGTCTACAATTGTTAACTGTTTTGGCATGTCAAATCACGACAGGTAACTTGCCGGCCTCTGCGTATGGATGGGATACTCTAGGTAGTAGGTAGGCTCTCAGTTCATTCATTTATTGATCAACGGGAAGAGACTGGCTTCTTTCTTAGGTGGAGCTCTGACAAGCTGTGGAATCGGATGTTGAAAATGGCTTCCCTCATGATGCAACGGTTCCACTGGCTTCTTGTGAAGCTCTATTGGGATGACGGGCCAGAGCTAGAACCCGCGTTTTCCCTCCCAGGCGCCTCATGATCAGCCAAGACAGGAGAACTCATAGTAGCTCTGCTCCCTATATCGGTGTCTAATATATGTGTGCAGTGTAGATAGAAAATAATTTATGTGCAGATAACTATTTTAAATGTCTGTATATCCATCAGTATACATGACAGGATGTTATACAGCTTTTAAAAGGAAGACTCCTGCTCATGTGATAGCATTGACAATTGTGGTAATACAGGCCCTTTCTTACTGTACACATATGTCAAACCATCATGATGTGTTCTGAAATATATTATCATTTTATTTGTCAGTTACACCTCAACTAAATGGAAATTTTAGTTAGGCCATCTATATTCTTGTGTTTAAGAAGTAGATTACAAATTTTACAATTCCAAAATGATATTACTAGGTAAGAGTAAAAATATGGTTTGTTCTATCTCTTGAATTGGGGAATATCTTTTAAATTTCATACACTCTCTGCCATTAAAGCGCTTCCTCTAATTTGTATTTTCTGCATCATTTTCCAAGTTTTTATATTTATGTACATCCTCTCTACTTCCTATCCCACTCATCATTATTTGCCTCACTGTTTATTAATTGGGTAGAATTAATAAAGAAAGACCTCTTCTTAATTAGTGGAGATGATAAAATGACATCCTAATAAGACAGAGGTTAGTGGTTTATTTGGGAGTAAGGTCTATGAGAAATATTAAAAGCAATTTGAAAAAATCAATTTGAATTTTTAACCTCAATGAACTCAATAAGAGCTTGCTGAATAGCTACCAGGTATTGCAATGGGAATAAAAGTAGTTAAGAGACAAGATAGCTTCTTTAGAAATGAAATATTCTTAGGCATTTTTAATCAAGACCCATAATTTACAAAGTTATTCTGTAGTGAATTTCAGGCATACCATTTTTCCACACCAACGCTATTGCCAGTGTCAACTTCCCTAATTAATAATGTGATTGAAAGATGACTCGGTGGCTAATAGCTCCAGTCTTCCAAGCATAAGATCAGGGGTTCATACCTGGCATCTTTCACATGTACTTAGCTCTGTCTTAGACTCCCAGAGCTGTAACCAAGTGTGATTCTCAGCATACATAGTCAGTTTTTTTGGGGGTGGCTAGCAGCAATAGGAATATTATAAAGCAACTGCTGAACACACAACTAAAAATATGCAAACACCAGGGTCAGGGGGTGATTGCCAGATTGCTATGACCAGAATGTGTGTGAGCACCGGACTAAACCAGGCACTGCAGGTGTTAGATCTGCAACTCAGATTTCATCTTCTAGAAACAGCTCCACCGAGCATGTCTGGCTCCTGGATGCAACAGCATCATTGAGATTAAACAAGGGCAAGGGAGCAAAACATATAAATCAAAGTGGGAACAAGAAAGACAGTGAAATCACATACAGTCCAAACTAGCGTAGCTAATGCAGTGCAGGAAATCTAGGACTGGAAGAGAGGTAGGCACATAACATAGACAAGAAAGTTCAGAGACTTGTAGAAAACTTGGTCACCCAAGATCTTTTGTTTCTTCCCTTTAGGGAGAGGGGAAAGGAGTTCTCAGTTCTCAGTTCAGGTCTTCCAATGTCTCCATCTTTTCAAAGAGCAGATGGTGAAAGTCACAATCAACACCAAGCCAAATATTTTGCCATCCTATATTTACCACTGTAAAGCTGGCACTCGGATCTCCTGCCACCTTGCAAAATGAAGAAAGAAGAGCAGCTTAAAAGCCGAAGGAAAAGCACACACATCTCAAGCGCACTTGGGATTTTGTTAAAGATGAAAACCAGATGACCTCAGTACCTGAAATTACGGCATCTATTTCCAGACACCAATAAAGTGCTGTGAGCAATGCAGCTCCACTTCCAGGCAGATTTCAAAAATATCCTAGCGAAGCATGACAATGGGAGAGCAAAGGGTTTTCCAATTGGTGGAGTTTTAGTGCATGTTCCTTGGCTCTGTCTGGTCTAAAAGTAGCTGCATCCTTTCTCGCCTAAAGATGATTTTTTTTTTTTTTTGCTTTTTGGTACACCCGGCGATGCTCAGGGGTTACTCCTGGCTCTGCACTCAGGAATTACTCCTGGCGGTGCTTCGGGGACCATATGGGATGCCGGGGGATCAAACCGGGCCGGCATGGGCAGGCAGCGTGCAAGGCAAATGCCCTACCCGCTGGGCTATTGCTCCGCCCCTAAAGATGATTTTGTCTGATGCCAAGTACCATGGTTATAGGAAGAAAAGAAGCAAGGTGCAAGGACTTTGAATGAAACCAGTCTTTGAAAGATTCTTCTCCCTGACTTCTTTTATAAGGTGGAGATCAGTGGCCTGTGAATAACTGAAATAGATAAAATCAGTTTTTTTAATCATGTCTTAGCTCCTTCCCTCTATGTGAGGGTTTAAGGTATCCCAGATCTTCCTTCTCCCTTAAGATTTAACCTCTAGAACCTACGGAATGTAACTATGATGAACTGAATATTTATGTTCTTTCGAAATTCACATAGTAAAACCGAATCCCCAAGTGACAGTGTTAGAAGGTCTGGCCTTGGGAGTTATTAGATATGGATTAATCGTAAGGATCATTGCTTTAATATGGGACCTCAGAGAGGATTGTGGAGGGGTAGTAGAAGACGGCATTGTGCAGGCCACAAGGGATGACATGCTGGTTCCTAATCTTGGACTCAGGCTCCTCAGAAACTGTAAGAAACAGGTATATGTTGCCTATAACACTCTTGACACTGGTTCTTCATTATGGTTTCTAGAACTAAGAGAATGGCATTATTTGTATATAGGGTATTTTCAGATCAAACTAAATGACACATATTGTGGCCAGTAATAATAATACATGAAGGAAGTATATATGCTCAACATTTGGTCTTCTGACAGGGAAGAGAATCAGAATCCCATATGGGAGCACCTTTTCATAGGGGAGGAAACAAAGAGAGAAGTCAAGTAATAGCTCATGCCCACCACTCTCTACATGGAAGCATCATTTCAATGCAAAAGCCCATTCTCATATCCTTCTCTCTTTTTGCACTAAACAACTACTTGTTCTTAAAACCCTCTTCAGTGTTACCTCAGTAGAAACCTTTCTGATATTTCCAGGCATTTCTCTTTATTCAAAGCTCCTGCTAATCTTCATTATCATAACTCATATCCATTGTATCTAGGAATACATATACTTAAAATGGTCAAGGGAAAAAATTAAGAAACATATGTACAGGCATGCAATATATGATACACAAAGTTGGTTCTTTGTTATTGAGGTAGCTGTGTTTTAAAAATCTGCTCTGAATACTATATTGCCAAATACCAAGGCATTACTTTTAGGAGAAAACACACACACTCTCTCATTCTCTAATAGATAATAATCATTATTCATAAATCAAATCATCCTGGGCTGCTCTATTTTTTTATTTTAGAAAGAAAAATCAAGGTTCTTCCATATTAAATAAATTTCTTGAGGTCTTAGAATTCAAACATTATTCTGGAGCCCAAAGATTGTCCTGCAGCTGTAGCTTCTTGCTCTATGCTCTACTGACCCATATCATATCTGTCATACAAATATTTGGGATAGGAGTGCCAAGAATCAAACCCAAGGTGTCATGTTTTAGAAACATGTGGCCTACTACTGAGCTACCTTACCCCATTCCTTCCCAAGAAATCTCTGTCCTTGTCCTTTCTGCATCACTTCACTTGTATCACTTGTCTTCCTGTTGATAATCGATTTGCTTTCAGTGGGCACCAGTAACATCTCCATATGTCCTGTCACATGCTTGTGTAGCCCAAGGGCATCTGCTAGCTCCAGGAACATAAAGAGCCTCAAAGCTCCATCAGGTCATGGGAATGAGGTATACAATTGTTACTGGTATTTGGCATTTAAAATACGACATGGGTAGCTTGCCAGGCTCTGCCATGGATGGAAAGTATTCCTTTCTGCATGAGAACTGTAATATCAAAGAAGAACATCATATTCTTCACCCTCCATTGGGATCATGGGTGAGAAACCATTCATTGCACTGTCAATGTCCATGAACACTAAGAAAAAGTGCTGAGAACTAATTTGGGACTTACAAATAAATTTTGGCAAGTAAGAAGATTCACCAAATCCATGAATAATAAGGAGGACTGGAACTAATATTTATTCAGTTTCAAACATGTATTTCCTTTCATTTCTTTTCTTGCTAGTGCTTCTGTTTTCTGAAAATAAAAAAAACATGCATTTTCCTTTCATTTCTTGCTTCATGCTTCTGTGTAGCTATTAATCCTAGGTCCTTGTGCAATGTGGCAGAAATACAGACAAAGACCCATGGCTGCCAAAGAGATTCTCTGATAAGGACATCTCACCAGATACCATTCAGATCATTCTGGCTTTCCCTGTGAGATCCATGCTCAGAGTTTGTGAATATCTACACACTGTACTTGTTAGTTTTCATAGAAGTTAAGACCTTCAAATCACTTTCTAATTCAAAATCTTCCATTAAAAGTTAAACAGAGGGGCCAGAGCAATACCTCAAAAGAACTGAAATAGAAAACTTGCACTCATTCAAGAGATCCAAGTTATATCCCCAGCACTATATGTTCTTCCCAGTCCACTCCAAGATAGCTTGGTATGGTTCTGGTGGCCCCCAGATGCCCTGCAGCACTGCATTGCCAGCCTGAGTATTGAACATTCAGGTCCTCACAGGTAAACTGAGTATTGCTGAGAATGTCCCCAGGACCTGCCTTTGACTTACCCCACACCCCTCATCTACTCCATTAAATCACCTCTAGAGACAGTATTGCTTTCTGCTATCAGGGAAAGCCCATCTGAGTATCTGCAGTGTCTGAGGACAGGGTTCAATGTTGAACTGCAGAAGGACATTATATATTGCTTTTTGGTGGTGAGAATTCTGATAGATAGCACCGTGGGGAGGTGATAGGGCCCCCCTGTTGCCTTTGTGAAGGCAAGCTTATCCTTCCTGAAAACAAATAAAAATTTCTGAATAATTCATTAAAATTTACAGATTCTGTCAGAGTAAGTGATGTGTTTAAGGGCTGACTGGATGAAGGCGCGAGGCAGGCTTTTGCCAAGCTAAGTCTCTCTCCTGATACTTCATGAATACCAGAAGGCTTGGGGTCTCTTTTTCTCTCCACTGGCTCAGCTCTGGGACTCACCACAATAAATGAGCCAGTTCAGGGGTAATATATATGGAATTCAAAAAATACTGCAAGTGTTTTGAAGAAATGTCTATATTGTGTTCCAAAAAGTTAGGACCGGTCATCATCCTGACCATCAGTAAATGAGGGCTTCTTTCTCCTCACATCCGTGCCAATACTGATTGTTTCTGTTCTCTGTGATGTACGCTAGTCATTGGTCTGATGATTCTATTATTTTTTGATTTGCATTTACTGATAAAGAGTGATGTACATCATCCTTTCTATAGACCTCTTGACCATTAGTCTCTGAGGAAGTTTGGTTCATTTCTTCCTCCCATTTTTTGGGGAGTGTAGGTTTATTTTTTTTTTTCGTTTATGTTTTACCAGTACTTCCGGTACACTGAGAACAGTTTTTGTCAGATGAGTGGTGGACAAACACAGTATTACCTATGTTTTCCTCAATATGATTTATGGATTCAGGCCTGATATTGTGGTCTGTAATTCATTTTTATTTGAAGTCTGTGCCTCATGTTAGAAACAGATCTGACCTCAGTTTCTAGGATGTGACCCGGTCCAGTTTTCTAACACCATTTGTTTAAGCGGCTTTCCTTACTGCACTTTGTGCTTTTTGTTCCTTTTGTTAGGATTAACTGCATATAAACTTGAAGATCGGTCTCTGGACTTTCAGTTCTATTCCATTGATGTGAGAGTCTGTTCTTCCTCCCTTATTCCAGTACCACACTGTTAAAATTAGTACAGTTTTATAGTATAGTTTAAAGTCAGAGGGGTTAAAAATCTCTTACCTTCCTCTTACCTAAAATTGCTTCAGCTATTCAGGAGGTTTTATTACTAGATATAAATTTTAACAACATTTGAGCTATGCCTTTAAAGAATACCCTGGGTATTTTTTTCAGGGACTGAACTGAGTCTGCATAATGATTTCGACAAGACTGTCATTTCGATAGTATTAATCCCTCCAGTCCACGAACAGGAGATGTGTACCCAATGTCCTCTTTTATATCATTCAATGGTGGTTTTTTTTTCTTTTTGGGCCACACCGGCGATGCTCAAGGGTTCCTCCTGGCTCTGCACTCAGGAATTACTCCTGGCGTTGCCAGGGTTGAACCTAAGCCAGCATGGGCCAGCCATGTGCAAGGCAAACGCCTTACCCACTGGGCTATCGCTCTGGCCCAGTATATTTTTTATATAACTCTTTCACCTCTTTTGTTAAGCTGGTTCCCAGGTTCTTGATTTTCCAGTGCACATAAAACTAAGAATTCAGTCTCTTTGTGACCCAGTTATTTCACTTCTTGGCTTTTATGCCATAAGTAAAACAAACAAACACATCAAAAACAAAAAAATACCTATTCAGAGATGACATTTGCACTGCTATGTCCATTGCACCGCTGTTCACCATAGCTAAAATCTGGAAACAACCCAAATTCCCAAGAACAGAGTCAGGAAAACAAAATTATTATATATATAAGCAGCAGACTACTATTCATCTATAAGAAAAGATGAAAATTGTAATTTGTAATTTGTTGCTACATGGATGGATCTGGAAAGTATAATGATGAGTGAAGTTAGGGAAGGACAGACACAGAGCGATATCTGTCATCATATTTGGACTACAAATCAACAAAAGGGGAAATACAAATGCCCCGATGCAACAGAAACCTAGAACTCATCTTCAGTGGAAAGCTAAGTAGGGGAATGTGGGGGAGAGTGGGATGGCCGGGTACTGGGACAATGGTAGAAAGTGGACAATCAAGTGGACCGGTATGGGGCTGGAATGTTTTATGGAGGAAACCTGACTTTAAACAGTATTGTAAACCACAGGGCCTAAAATTATTTTAAATTTTTTTAAAAGTACCTCAAATGAGGGAATGAAGGTGGTTCTAAGGTTAGGTAACATGTCTAGAATGTAGCTAACTGAGATACCAAACTGTCCCCCTGAGCACCAGTCAGTGTGGCCATGGGGGGCCCCAGCACCGTTGAGGTGTCCTGTACTCCCCAACATTACAAGGCCTGAGAGTACCATATCTGTGGGCCACTGCACTGAATGGACAGCCTGTTTCGCCAGGAACTGCCAAAGGGTTCCCAAGACCTCCTGAGCATTGCTTGGGATCCCCGCCAAAGACAATTTTTTGATTTTGTAAATCAAAAAATAGATCCAGTTAATTTCTCCAGTAAGACCAAGACTGTGAGCTCTGTCTCTAATTCTTCACTCCACCCAACAGAACTCTCTTACACACACACACACACACACACACCAGTTATAACAATCTTAATTGTGTTTCTGACTTCCTCTGACACTAAGAACGTTCAACAAAAGCTGCTGTATGTCTACACCCTCATCCAAAGAAAGGCTAACAGGAATCTGGGCGGGTTGAGAAATTTTAATGTTTAAAGCATTATTAACATTTTGATATCAGGGCGTGATGAGGTGGGGAGGGGGGAAAGAAAGAGTAAAAGTAAGAGCAAGCAAGCAAGAGAGAGGGAGTGGGAGAGAAGAATAGAGAGAGGAGAGATAATTATTTTGGAAAGGAAACTAGGAAATATCAGAATGACATAACGACGTCACTTTGTATATACACACCTGCTTCTAAAGCAAAGGTCAAGAAGTTCGATTTCAAGAGTTTCCCCCTCTAAAAACCTTTTCAGGGATTTTTTGCCTTCTAAAATCCACTCAATATACTGAGCACTCAATCCTGAGTCAAATCAAAGCCGATAACAAAGGCCTCCTTAAGTGAGGTTGCAGTTTCAAACTGGATTTGATCAGCAAGGAGGATAACAGTGAACTTCCATTGTGAGAACTGACTGGGGGCAAGAAGTCCCATTTGCTAGTTGTTGCTTTCTCAGGGCTAATTTCCATTTAGGCTTTTCCTGACTCTTAATAGCTGCTGCTGCTATGTGTGTGTGTGTGTGTGTGTGTGTGTGTGTGTGTGCTAGCATACGCGTCTAATACTCTGCAGTGCTATGTATGTCCTGTCCTTTCATTTTGCTTTTCACTATTTTCTCTACCTTTTATTTGCTCATCTAGTTCATACTATTTTATGACAATAAGATAGGAGGGGATTGATAAAAAATAAATGACTGATAAATGATAGTTAATTCTTCCTCATTGAACACTCACTATTATACTTTCAGCACAAGACCAAGATTACACTTTCCATTTGGGTTTGAACATCTTGTGTTCGCAGTTTCTTGGCCAGTTTTCCTACTCTTCACAGTTCCTACCAGACTCCGTTGCTTCCCACACTCCTTCATTTGCACTAGGCACAGTAAATAATATCTCTGAAAATGCTTAGAGGAACAAGGCACTCAGGTGCTCACCTTTGTAACTGTTACTCTGGTGAGAAAGATGAAAGTCAAAGCAGAAACCCCCAGGTGGTGACAGGGGCTAAGACTACAGCATTGGAAGGAGAGAAATAGGATCTCTGACACCATCATCACAACCCAAACACCATCACTCTGATATAAACTACACAAAAACAAGCAAGTGAAAATGCTCCCAACACTAAGAGAAAGTCTGGTAAGCAGCTGCTCACTCACCTAGATTTCACACTGGCTCCATATTTCTTCACTGAGTCATTGGGGACTCTGCAGTTCAATCAGAACATGGCCTGGCACTTCCGAAATACAGTAGGTGGCCTCATCTGTGCTCTCATCACATCGGATCATAACTATTCACAGACTTCCAAAATCATTTCTATTCAGACCCTAGTCCTTACCTGACCTTGACATACTGAAAGCATTTATGAAGCTTGCAATTTATGCCTTTCTCTTTTAATCTGAATTATTGGCTGAATGGTTGGTCATACTTGGTTAATCTTCCCTTTACCTTTAGGCAGAAATCTTAGTGGCGGCAAAATGCAGTGATAAAATGTTTTAACTGGCAAGTCTTTATGGAGAAAATCTTCTTGGATCATAGATCTTTTTTTTTTTAAACTTACATTTGGACTCTCTGCAGCCTACCCTTGCCTTTCACTTAGGGGTTTCATATCGTTTTGTTTCTAGTCTGAGGAAATACAAACATCTGTGATGTGTGTAACGTTACATTTGAGAAGTAATTGCTGCCAGAGAGCTAGACCAAGCTACAGACAGTTCCTTATACTTGAATCCAACATTTATCTCTCCATAGGTGAGACTAGCTGGTATTAGTCTGCAGGGCATTACTAAGTCAAGTTAGAGTATCCAGAGCTTGCGTTTAGTTCTATTGCTCCTTTCCTCAGCTACCTTGAATCAACTGCTGCTCTATATCTATTTCTTCTTCTATATATTTAAGGCAGAAAAGACTCTGTGATAGAATTGTGTGGTTGGTGGTGAACCTAATGTAGTATGTGCACTTATTACTGATTTTCAACAGTGCCATTTGAAACATAACATATAATACAATGCAATGGTAATTTAAAATATGTATAAAAGCTATAGTCACAAATAAAACTATTTTAAAAATAAAAAGCTAATACATTCAGACTTACTGATATTCTAATATATTTTGATCAAGATTCCGACCATCGATACTTCTGTAGAAAGATGAACGAACATTTTGTAGAAATGGCTTTTGTAGACACCAGTGATTACAGAGAAAGTGTCTTAAAAGTTAGGTGGAAAATTAGAATTAGACAAAAAAGTTGAATAGAACCATAATCTATGCTATGAAACATGGAGGAGAAAATTCTATTTTTGCACTATACTATTTCAGCAAGATTGCTAAGTCACTGAAGTATTAGAACAATGAGAGACTTTGGGATTGTTAAATATTATTATTAACAGAATTTAAATAAAATGAAGGACTATAGCATATCTCTAATAACATCTTTTTACAGGCTTCTCTTCCGCCTAATTGAAGGGTTGTAGATCTTACCTAACATTTCAAACCCTAAATTTCTTTTTAAGAAATTTGCAGATGTTTGTGTTATTTCCAGAAAGGATTGCCTAATTCTTTTCAGTAAATTATTTTCTGGCTGTCATCTTACCAAATCAGTTGGCAAAGAGGAACTTTTATACTTATTCTTACAGTATCCTACTATATATGCTTAATAAAATCATCTTGGAATTTAGATTGTCAAGAGGCACTCAAGGAAAGTGAGTTAGTTACCCTAAAGTGGACAAAGAGAGTCAATATATACAATTCCCACTAGAATCAAGCAGCTCTTTGAGTATTTTTAGAAGCTCCGAAAGAATCCTTCATAATATCACTCTCGGTTTATCCACCACTGTGCTGAATATCTAAAGACAGATGGTTCTTTTTTAATTTTATTTTTTAAATTTTTTAAATTTATTTTTTATAATAAAACTATGAGCTAGATATTTACAAAGCTGTTCATGATTAGGTCTCAGTCATACAATGTTGTAGCATTCATCTATCCACCAGTGCACATTTTCTCCCACCAAAGTCCTTAGATTACCAACTCCTCCCCCATACTGCTTCTACAGCAGGCATTCTTCCCTCTTCTTCCCTCTTTTCTTTTTCTTCCTCTCTCTCTCTCTCTCTCTCTCTCTCTCTCTCTTCTCCTCTTTCCCCATCTATAAACATTGTGGCTGGAAAGGCAGATGGTTCTAAATACTCAAATATTGTCCTATAGGATCAATGACTCTTAAACTGGAATGAAAGCTAGGACTGGAAATGTCAGACTCACCGAACTACACCTTTCCATATTTCCTATTTCTTATTGATTTCTTACCTATAATTTAAATCTAAATGTATTTTCTATAAAGAACAATATGGTTACTCAGTTGATGTCATATTCAGTAAAGGACATTATTCATAGGAAAGCTTTCTCATATAATAACAGTCTTGATAGGATCTTGAAAAATATTGGCTCTAGATTGTTAGTCACTTGATCACTTGATCACTTGAATCCCGCTATTCATTGATTTGCTCGAGAGGCGCCAGTAACATTTCCATTGGACCCTATCACGTGCCAATGTAGCCCAATGGCATCTGGTTGATTCAGGAATATGAAGAGCCTTAAACCGTTCCTTCAGGGTCTTAACAAGGAAGTCTGACCATCTTGTAGGTGGGCGCCACGTGATCTTTTGACATCCCGTGGTAGCAAGTTTAAAAGAAGAGCTTGTGTAAGATGGTGTCATCAGTATTCTTTCCATCCTTTTCACTTGATCTCCCAATAGCATACACATTATTAGTCAATATATTCAGTGGAAATGTTGGGGCCAAACTAGACCCTAGGAAGGGCCCCCTGAGAGTTTGGGATTGGCAGTGTAACTGAGACAAGTGATGATATCTCTCAGTTGGGACACCGAGTTGCTGAGAAAGAAAATCTGCTGGAGCCAAGGCAAGACGGATCATAGGAGGAGGAGAATAATGAGGATGATAATCTAAGAAAAGGGGAAATAGGGTCCAAGGAGAGAAGAGGTACAGAAGTGAGTGTCTCAGCAACACAGCATGTGAGACTCTCACATTCTACCCCAGATTACAAACAAATTTCTGTTATTTTCAATCAAAGATATCTATCAGCAATGTCACTGAAAAATTTATATTTGAATCCTTATTTTTAATTTTTTATAACAGTCTTTCAGGGAACTATGACTTAGAGATCCTATACAAGCTTTAAGGTCTTTGATATTGCTCTTCTACGCTCAAGTTTTTATTTATCTGGGTTCTTTATTCTTATTCTAAGCTTTTATTTTCAGTTTGGTTGAATAAATTATCTAGCTAGATTCTTTAGGTGATCACTTGATCACTTCACTTGAATCCGTTATTCATCGATTTGCTCGAGCGGGCACCAGTAACATTTCCATTGGACCCTATCACGTGCCAATGTAGCCCAATGGCATCTGGTTGATTCAGGAATATGAAGAGCCTCAAACCGTTCCTTCAGGGTCTTTACAAGGAAGTCTGACCATCTTGTAGGTGGGTGGCCACGTGATCTTTTGATATCCCGTGGGATCCAGTTGGTAATGGCTCTAGTCCAGCGGTTGTCTCCAAATCGCATTACATGTCCAGCCCATCTGATTTTCGATGCCTTGGCAAATGAGACAGAATCCCTGATTCTGGAATAGCCGCGAGGGTCAGAACTCAGTTCCTTCTCTCACTTGAGTGAGGCGTGATATTCAAGCATAGCTCTTTTGATTCCTCTCTGGGACACCCAAATAGCATTCTCATCCTGCTTTCGTAGGGCCCAGGTCTCCTGCGTATGTTAATGCAGGGAGAACGGTGGAGTCAAAGAAATGTGCCCGGAGCCGGAGGTTCTTTGTCCTTTTAGCAATTTCTTGATGCCTTTGAAGGCATTCCATTCCGCTCTCTTCCTCCTGCACAGCTCAGGTTTTAGGTCCTTCATCATGTTTATTTCTCGACCTAGGTACACATAACTACTGCATTCAGAGATGTTTGTTCCATTGGGAGTGAATGGGGCCCTCTGTAACTAGTTCATTCTTCATGAACATAGTTTTCTTTAGATTCAGCTGTAGACCTATCTTTCCACATTCTCGGTCAAAGTCAGCCAGCATTTGTGCTGCTTGGCTAATGTTTGGTGTTATTAGAACGATGTCATCAGCAAAGCGGAGGTGGTGTAGTTGCCGACCATCTATCTTCCACTCCCATTCCTTCCCATTCTAATTGTTTGCATGATGTTCTTGAGGGTGGCGTTGAAGAGTTTTGGTGAAATGGTATCACCCTGTCGAACTCCTCTTTTCACATTAATGATCACTTCTTTGTAGAATGGTGAGATCCTGGTGGTGAGTCCATAATACAGCTCACGAAGGATCTTGATGTATTGGGTTTGAACACCCTGTTTGGCTAGGGCTTCGATGACTGCTTCAGTCTCCACAGAATCAAAGGCTTTCTGTAAATCAATGAGCGTGAGACAGAGTGGCACCTTGTACTCCCTACAAACCTCAATGAGCTTGGTTACCGTGTGGATATGGTAGATTGTGCTGAATCCTTTCCCGGAAGCCTGCTTGCTCGCATGGTTGTCCTTCATCTAGTGTTCTGCTAATCCTGTTCAGGATGACTCGTGTAAACAGCTTGTAGATGACAGACAACAGGCAGATGGGGCGATAGTTGCCGATGTCGTGAATGTCTCCCTTCTTGAACAGTAGAACTGTCCTGCTTGTTTTCCATTGGGAGGGCACCTTGCATTTGGACAGGTAGCGTGTGAAGAGCCGAGCTAGTGTATTGATGAGTACCGACGGCAGATTCTTCAGGTGTTCGGGTCTGGCGTTGTCTGGGCCTGGTGCTGTTCCCTTCTTTACCGACGAGATGGCATGTCGGATTTCAGAAGGGAGAACGTTGGGAATGACATATCCATCCTGTGGAATTTGGTATGTGGGCAGGTGGATGTGGCTATCAAAGAGATTTGAGTAGAAGTCCTGGATAATCTTCTCCATTGCCTTTCTGGAAGATGTGATAGATCCATCAGGGCATTGGAGGGCAGTCATCTTGGTCTTATAGTTGGCAAAGGACAGGCGGGCAGTGCGAATGCTTTTCCCGGCTTCTGGTGCATCTTCCAGTATTTCTGCTCTTCTGTCTTTGAGGTCTTCTTTTATCGCTTCTCTGCACTGTTTAGCAAGCTTGGATGTTAGCATTTGGTCTCCTTAGGTGATCACTAGCTGAATTATTCTCACCTCAAGAGTGAAAGCTCTTAGTTGGCTTTTCTCCATTTTTTTGTGTTCAAATAAAGCCTTAAAATATGGTTATTCCATTATTTTGCTTGCATTCTTTTAAAACATTTCATGAAGAATCAGTTAAGAATTTAACAAATAAGGTATTTGAACATCTAGTCCCAGACCTGCCTATTCCAAAATCTGCCTATTTCACATAGAAAAAAAAAGAATCAATTCCTAAGGTAATTACAGTGAATTAACCAAAACTCATATTTACCAGTATGATTGGCTAGAAAATCAAACATTGATTAGTCACATATTATAACAACAGTTAGTTTTCTCAAGTACGCATAAGGTTAGGCACTGTTCCAGGCATTTGTCATGCATTATGCATACTCTTTGGAATAGTCTAGTGATGTTTAATAGACAGTTTTATTAGTTTAAACTATGTATCCAATAACATACAATAAGAGGCAAAGCCATAATTTGAATCCAATTCCCTGTGAACACTAAGGCTATCTCTGCCAGACCAAAGTGGGTTTTTAAATAGATAATCTCACCTATATATTTTTAAAGGGAAAAGTGGTAAATGGCAAGAAAAAATGTTTTCCCAAATAACTGGGAAAGGACAAAAAAAAATTCTAAAAAAAAAGAAGAGATATTTTAAAAGCTATGGTAATTATTTCTGTATATTTCAATGAAAAAGTGTACCACCATCTCCAATATGTAAAATTTTCATTGTCAAACTGTCCCAAAATGAACTTTTGTTTTCTCTCCTGCTATCATTGCAATCACTGTGAAATTTACTCTAAACTTGGAAAGGATCCTATTACAAAGGGCGATAGAGTGCTATAGGTCTCGGGATGTACATGGGGCTGAGTGTGTTCTCATAAAAAATACCATTTGGGCTTTTGCCTCTGCGACAGTTGCTATTTACAAGGCTTTTTTCCATTCATAGGTCTACTCTTTAACCTCTACCCAAAGTCTTTGTTTAAAAAGCTGCCCCATTACGACTCACTACATACTAATGTCATCTGTCGGCCATGACAGTTTTCTAGCATTCTTATTCTTGGTTCCATTTTCCTCGGTGGTTTATATAAACCTTATCAGGCCATTGCACTTAAGCTCATCCCTTAGCAGCTGTTAGGTAGCCTGCTGCCATCCATATTCTCTGCTTGGACAATCCCCAATAAACTGTTATGACAAGTATCACTTTAACCTATTAATCAACACCAACTGTGTAAAAGTTGGTAAAAAGGGCAGTCAAGTTCTTCTTTTGGGATTCAGTCATGGGATGATACTACATACAGGATGAGACAATGGACATGCCATGACTGGTTCTAATAACATATCACAAAAAGCGTCATGGAGTGTGAATGTAGGCAATGTGTATGCATTGAAAGGCGGTATGTTTCACAATCGCCGTGGGTGGGGATATGGACTGAATGGTTTGCTGTAGCTATTTTTTCAGGAAAACCTATCAGAGCCCAAGGATTCCTGAGATTTTTTATATGCATTGTCTCTATGAATCAAGACAGAAAAAAAGTTTTGTACTAATATTTCTCTCCAAATTTACAGATTAGGCAGAGGAGGCCCAAGAAATCATTTATCTGAGTAGGACAGAATTCTAACACAGAATGTTGGTTTCTCTAAAACTTTATGTTACTATTAAAATAAAAGGTAAAGAGAAAAAATGACCAACCCATTTTGTGATACTGGAGAATTAAGGAAAGTCAAATGGAATTTGATTTTTGACGTTGCTGTAGGCAACTATAGGATAGATAACTTTGAAAGTTTCTGAGTAGAGTGAGATTATGGTGAAGGAAATGACCAGTTCACGAAGAAAGGACTGATTCTACCATTGATATAATCAAGAACATTAAAAAACATAGTGTGAGATTAATACCCAAACAGTAGAAGCATGGGTCAGTAGAATTAGATCTGGTTCGAAGCCTGCCTTATTTGCTGGGGGGAGAAAGTTGGGATAGAGAAAAAACTACTATGGCAATGACAGTTAGAAATGATCAAATAATCACTTTGGAAAAGAACTAAGAGTTGAAAGTAGTAAAGGAACAAACATGATGACCTTTTAGTATCTACATTGCCAAATCGTAACAGAGAGAGAGAGAGAGAAAAAATTGTTGGTGGGGCGGCAGGTGAGGAGATTTAGTGGCAGAAAATTTAACTGGTGTAGAGATGGATGGGTGTTGGAACATTGTATGATTGACACCCTATCATAAATACAGCTTATATCTCAAGGTGAATCACTAAAACAAACGAAAAATAACAAAAAACATATAAAGAAGAACATGGGCAGAACAACTGGACTGATCTCATAAATATTAGCTGAATCCTATAGGATTTCTTCCATTTAAAATAAAACTCATGGGACCAGAGCTATAGTACAGTGGGAGGGCATTTGCCTTGCAGGTGGCCGATCAGGGTCCAATCCCCGGCAGCCCATATGGTCCCCCCCCCAGCACTGCCAGGAGTAATTCCTGAGCATCACCGGGTGTGACCCAAAAAGCAAAAAATAAAAAATAAAACTCATAACCCCCCAAAGGATTCCTTCATGATATTTTGCTCATTGAAATTTAGTTTATAGTAGATTCTAAACATCTCATTTTGAAAAACTGACAGAATTCTCCATGTCATTTTTATCTGTCCTTACTGTTATTGGATCACTGTATCACTGTCACTGTATCACTGTCTTCCCGTTCATCATCGATTTGCTCGAACGGGCACCAGTAACATCTCCATATGACCTGTCTCATGCAAGTAGAGCCCAAGGGCACCTGCTTGTTCCAGGAACATAAAGAGTCTCAGACCATTCCATCAGGTCATGGGAATGAGGTCTATAATTGTTACTGGTATCTGGCATATCAAATATGACACGGGTAGCTTGCCAGGCTCTGCTATGCGGGTAGCTACCGCACGGCGGGTATTGTATACTGATATCTATTTTGCATGTCTTTATACCATACACAAGTTTTACCAAATATCATAAAGAAAGGTTTTAGATACAAAAATTTTTGTGAGGAGAAATCACCCTTACTACTTGTGAATAGATCAATTACAAATCAGATCAAGTAGATGCATAAAAACATAAATGTTGGGGGAAGAAACATCTGGTCATTTTTAGATAAGAACTGTAAAAGCAGGGGATACAGAGGACATGCATGCTTTCATTCAAAGTACATTCTACGATTTTAAGTGTTTCCATGTCATTTTTGCCTTATGACTAAAAAATTCCATTTCGCTAGATAATAGAAATAAAGAGAGCTTAGAAATTGATGTTATATTTTGAGGAAGATGAGAAATGAATCAGTAGAATATTTATAATAGACATGGAAGAGTCCTAACTTAATGTTTGGCTTTCTTAGTACCACTAACTAGAAGCCTTAATTATGATTTATGAAGCCATTACATTTTTAATTCTATCGAAATAATTATTTTTTAATTGAGTGCTGAAGATACTTAAATCATTTAAAACTAAGCAAGTACTTATATAGTTAGTTCAGGGAAATGAAAGTTTAGTTAGTTATATAGTTAGTTCGGGAAATAGAAATTTTATTAGCATTCGCAGATTAAGAAAGAAAGGATAAAATTGCAGAAATCTGCTTGACTATGCAAATTGTTTTCAGAAAAAAATTGGATGCATTAATGTGATTATAAGACTAATACTAGTCGACCTGCAAAATGTTCTAATATATTATTGTTCACGCTTCTTGGTACACATGAAACTACCATACAATCAGAAACATGTTCTTGAAACAAGCTGCCTTACCAACATTCCTAATTAGCACATGTCCACATATGTAACTCACTGGCTACATACTATAAGTTTCCATTTCCTCAAACACTTCAACAGATACACATGAAATAGCAGATGCAAGCTAGTTGTTTTGAACTACCTGTGAAATGAACTCTTCAAAATCTTTTATTATCTTACAGCTCAATCACCATACTTTATAAATCACTGTGTTTATAAAATCTTTAAAATTTTACTTTCCAGCATATCCTATTTCGAATTTCTTTATAGATGCTATTTCCATGACTGCACTTCTTCATTCTTTCCATTAAACATCGAAACAATTCAGGTGATACACATTATCACCGATTCCTGAATAGGCTCAACTCACGTTTTGCTGCAAATGTTTATTGATCAACTGAATTTACTGTCATCTAATCTTGTCTTTTAATCAGGCATCTACTGCAATTCATCACATCTAACTTTTTTTGATATCTTCTATGCACAGTGATTTTGGTTATAGCTACAACTACTTCTTATATTGGCCTTTATAATTAATGTGCTCTTTTGTTTGTTAATAACATTCTCTGGCACATCTTATTTACCTATGTATTTGTGAACCTTCTTTGTAGGGGACCCCTACGAAATACTTGTCATCCCACCAAACACAATTAATATTCAGGTTTTGAAATCTTAATTTCAAGATTAAATAGCTGATAGAAATGAATCTGTTTGCTCAGAGGTCATGAAAGCACATATATCAGGAAGATGGAGGAAACATATACTTCCCCCAGAGTTAAAAACACACGGTACAAGTTGCTTAGTTCCTTCAACATAAAACATGCCATAGCAATGCTTGAACTCTCAAAGACTTAGAGATTATTTTGTATTTCATTTGCTACACTCTTCACTTGCCCACCTTCCCTGAAACTTGATGCAAGTCAATGAGGATGTGGTCATTGACAGGCTGTTCAAGAGTAGGACCTTGTAGCAAACCACATACTTCTCACTCTGGATTCAATTTTGAAACCCCAATTCCTATCACTCCACCAGTAAAGGACCACAGTCACTGCTTTATTTTCTAGAAACACAGGTGGTGAGAGTAGAAGATGGGTGTTTGAATATTAAAAACAAGATCTGACTCCCTGAAATGTGTGGTCTTGTGAAGGAAATGAGTTCAGCCTCTGCAAAGACATCTCTTACTGCAAACAGTATGTTCCTTCTTCCTCATCACTGCTTGGGCTTATCCTTCCTAGACTCTGCTCCGTGTCTGCCCTCCTGCCTGGTCTCACTCTGTCTTACTGAAATGTGGCCATTTATTTTCCACAACACATTCGATTCCATTGATTTAAGGCGAAGAAACTGTCTCCCAGATAACACTTAAACAACAGATTTCACCACCTTAGCAACAAAAACAGAGGCAGTCTGGAGATTTTGGAAAGAATTCACACAGTGGGGAAAATGATTTGGCTATTTTATTGGTTTCAAGCAACTCTAAAATCAATCAAACAGGACAGTATGTCGATTAGGTAGAGGCTAGATTTCATTTCATGCTTTAGACCAAAATAGGCTTGAAGCATAGTTTAATCAAATTCACAAAGATCCCTGAGGTGAGTGTGGAGTTTAATATCTTCCCTAATA
>JAJIBD010031306.1:0-20801 GCA_021461705.1 Cryptotis parvus
AGAATATGATTTATCTTTGCATGTGTTTTCTTTGTACTTGAGAAGAATGTAAATACCTTCTATAGTTGGGTGGAGCATTTTCTAAATGTCAATCAAGTCAAGTTGGTTTCTAGAATTTTTCAGTATCGATTATATCATTACTGATTTTATACCTACTTGTTCTATTTGCAGAGATATGTTAAAACTCTTACACTAGTTGTGGTTCTATCTTTCTCCTTTTGTGCTGTCAACTATTTCAGAGCTTTGTTTATAAATATATACATTAATGATTCTTTTATTTTCTTATTCACTCTATTATTATGAATTGACAGTTTCTGTCTCTGCTGTTTCTATTGTGTTTGCTCTGTATTTATTTTTCTATCTAATTTATTTGTTTTTGTTTCTGTTTTTGGGGCCACACCTGGTTATGTGTGTGACTTGGGTGCTGTGTGCTCCAAGATCACTCCAGGTTGGGTTTAGTGGAGCATATGGCAGCAGGGCTTGAACCTGATTGACTGTTTACAGTGGTATTGCATTGACTGTTTACGAAGTGTGCCTTACCCATTGTACTCTTTCTGGCACTTGGTTTTTTTGTTTCTTTTTAGATTTTTGGGGGGTTGAAACCCATTTAGTCCTCATATTTATATGTGTGCACTCCACTTTGCTTTTATGCTGTGTTTGGAGACGGTATCCCCTCATTTTGTTTGCATCTAACATATTAGAAATTTAGGTGAAGTTTATTATTTTTTTTTTTTTTTAGTATCTTAAAAATTATATTTCTGACTTATATACATTTTTGACAAGCTGCAGTATTAGTACAATAATTATTTAATGCATTTGTTATAAACTCTTAGCCACTTTCTAGATTAAATTAAATGTATTTACCAGCTACTTGTTGTATGTCATGTCTTCCTGCCCTTTTATGTGATCATTGTTAGGTTTTACTTGGATGCGGATGTAATGAATTTTGAGATGTTTTAAGTCTCTTTGAGTCTTACTGTGGGATGCACTAAAACTTATCACAAACATAATTATCTTCCAAAGTATTTATTTAATCTTACAATTAGGGATTTTCTAGTTTTAATGGTGTGAGCACATCACACATGGAGTCTCTCTGGTTTGCCTCAACGTCCCCTCATGTTGCCTCCCAGCAGTAAAGTTGGACAGTGACAGATTTTCTCTTCATTCAGTTCCTCTATTTCAGGGATCTCTGTTCTCAATTTCCTCATGGGCCTTATATTATAAAACATTGTTTGATATATATTTACTTATATTTTTAGTGTTTCAGTACTAGTTTCAAAAACTTTACTCTTCTACTATACATCTTGACCAGAAATAAATGACCCCTTTTTTTTTTTTTTTTTTTTTTTTTGCTTTTTTAGGTCCACACCCAGCGTGCTCAGGGGGCTACTCCTGGCTCTGCACTCAGAATTACTCCTGGCGGTGCTCTAGGGGACCATATGGGGATACGGGGATCGAACCCAGGCCGGCTTGAGCCCGACGCGTGCAAACAAATGCCCTACCAGCTGGGCTAATCGCTCGGCCCCAATGACCCCCTATTTCTTGTAATGGTGTTAATCCCTTTCTTTTCGGTCAAACTTGACCGGAATAAGTTCTTCCTTTACCATGTGTCTAGTGACTCTTTCTTCAAGTTGTTTCATTTTCTGTATATATTTCACTTTACTTTTTGTATTGGGAAAAAAATATCATTTATTGTTATCTAAAATATCAGATATGTTTGAGTAGAGGGTATATTGTTAGAATATCTGGAGGATGTATTGTTAGAATATTTGGAGGGTATGTTAGAATATTTGGATTAAATTTTTACTATAAAGTATGTACTTACAAATATTAATACCTTTAAATTATTGTTTCATTTGCATGCCTTCCTTGTTGATCGAGCATAATTATTTCTTGATGGCTATACCTGATTAAATATTTCAGAGAACATAATGCAGGTGAGGGCACTGGTGGGTGTTGGTTGTACTTTCTTGACCTGAGCCTTTATGTCTCTGCTGAATTTTGCATTTATTTCTAACACAGTTTGCTGCCATCCACTCTGTACATGTACGGATGTAGATTTTGCCTTCTCTCCTATTTGCTGTGCTCTTGAAATCAGACTGGTCGTTCTTCATCTCTAGGTCATCTCACAGTGTCTGCTATACCGCGTATTTGTCATTTGATGTTTTAATAATTCGAACTAAGGAGGCTAAAGTTTTAGGCATTTAGTATATTGCTAAGTCTTTATCTAGACACTCGGTTGTATGGATTTTTTTTTTGAGGTGCCGAGGGATTGAAATAGAACTTCATCGTGCAAGACAGGAGCTATATCACAAGCCACATCCCTAACCCTATTATGGATTCTCCTTGGTTGTCTTCTGGGGTTATTTAGCTCTGCACTCAGAAATTACTCTTGGCAGTGCTAGCAGGACCACATTGGATACCATGAATGGGACCTGGGTCAGCCATGTGCAGAACAAACACCCTGCCCTCTGTAAGATCAGGGACCCCATGCAGATTCTTTTTTTTTTTTTTTTGGTCACACCCAGCAGTGCTCAGGGTACAAGTTCCCTACCTTCTGTACTCTTGCTGTGGTCCCCCTAACCATAGCTATATTTGTATAAATATGTGTTTGGAAAATTTTTGAAATATTTGACAGAATGATGGCTTCATTATTTGGAATTGCTAATTAACCCTGGTTTTGCCACTGATCAGAATATTTCCTATCTGCTGTGTACATCTTGTAAGGCGGGAGTCTTAAGATCCACATTTTGTAGGATCTCCTTTAGACACCTCGGGAATGAATCAAGGGTTTCTTCCTTCTGTGCTTATCTTTACTATCTTAACTTTAAATAATCACCACTGTTTCTCCTTGATTTCCATCTACTCCACTGTGCCCTGACTTAGTGCTACATTTAGGAAAGGAACAGAGCACAGAGTTGGTTTATACTTTAGGCTGTTCCCCAAAGAAGTTACACAAAGAGCTTTTTTGAAGTTTAATGAATAACCACTGCTTTGGGTGATCTTGGAATCAGTATTTCCTTCAAATTTCATTTTTCTTTTTTACTGGATAGAGCAAAAATGGCTCTATTTGTCTTTTATCACTAATCTGCCTCTCTCCCCAGATAAGCCTTTGTGATGTTTACCCTCTTAACTCACCAAGTATTCTTTTTGCCCCAGGACTGAGATAAGAGCTAGGGATAGATACTGAGGGGAGGTGGGCGCTGCTGCTCACGCCCACACCTCCCTATGCAGTAATCGAGATGTGCCTGTGTTTATGTTTTCATTATCTTTGGATTCAGCAATCTGGATTTATAACTCCCTTCCAATGTATGCTTCTGGCTCCCTCTGCAGCCCCAAGTGGAAAAGTGCTTTGTTGGCTTTTTTTTGGTTGTTGGAAAATCAGCTCTCAGCCTAATTTCTCTGAATAGGACTTCCCAAACTGTCTGCAGGTTGAGGATATCCCCCCTTTTTTTACAAACAAAAAATACATATCTGTCTGTCTGTCCATCTATCTCTCGGTCAGTCGGTCTGTCTGTCTAATTTTGGAGTTGGGGAGGAGACACATTTTTGGAAGACCATAAGGAGGCGCGAAAGTGGAGAGAAAGGAGGAAAAAGTAGCAACACTTCAACTGAAAAATGGTGGGAACTGTGGCTCAGAAGAGAGCTCACCTGCCTAGCATGAGTGATGCCCTGGATTTGATTCCCTAGCAGGGTCAGGCCTAATGCCACCTGTGTGACTGCCACCACAGTGGCAGCTGAGAGAGAAGTTCATTTGCATGCCCATTTACTTACTGTAAACTTGTGTTAAGAGCAGTTGGATTCAAAGTGGGGTGGGGACACTTGAAGGTGCTGGAGGCAAATCTTGCATACTCTGGTTTGATCCCTGGCAGATGGTCCCTCGGCATTGCTGAGCAGTGCAGGGTGCAACCCTGAGTCCCAGAAGACTTCTTGGGTGGTCCTTGGAGTCACCAGCACCTCAGAGCCTGCCCATGCGTCCTTCTACTCTGGCATTGAACTCCACAAAGACAGATTAAAGAGCTGTGCACATATTTTAATGTTGAAGCTCTTAACCTAGAACTTGGATGTTCATTTTGTTTGTTTTTCTTTTTTGGTTTTGTTTGTTTATTTCTTCTTAGGGCACACCTGTTGATGCTTAGGGCTAGCATCTGGCTCTGCACTCAGGAATTACTCTCTCAGTGGTGCGGGAACCATATGGGGTGCTAGGGATCCGACCTGGGTCAGCCACATCCAACACAAATACCCTAAGCACTGTCTATTTCTTTGACCCCACAGACCCTCTGTAACAAAGCCTTCTCAGCACTGCCAGTTGTGACTCCTGTGCACCACTGGATATAGACCAAAATCAAAGAAAAGAAGAAAACAGAAAAAGAAGAGGAAAAACTTCAAAGTTTCAGAGTAGAAGCCTCGAAATGTTATAGAATTTTTAACCTAATTTATTGAACACCCCAGGAGCTCGAGTACAAACACAGTGTTGTGACTTAGCCTCTGAGATTAAGCTTAGTTGTGTGAAAAAAATTTACTGTGCCTTTGGCATAGGCTGGAGTTTTTAGCTTTAAATTAGTGTTTTTTTTTTTTTTCTTTTTGGGTCACACCCGGCAATGCTCAGGGATTTCTCCTGGCTCTGCACTCAGGAATTGCTCCCGGTGCGTGCTCAGGGGACCATATGGAGTGCGGGGATCGAACCGGGCGGCATGGGCCAGCCAGCGTGCAAAGGCAAGCGCCCTACCCGCTGGGCTATCGCTCTGGCCCCAAATTAGTGATTTTAAGATAACCATGGCACTTTTGGTGAGCTAATATTATGTGTAACCAAATGATCCCTGGATTTCAGAGGTGACCAGTTAAGTTGAATTGCGAGTGACTACAGGATAGTAGAAGACTCTCTAGACATTTTTGCTTCAGTAAAATAAATCCATGTATGTGAAAAGGGTGACTTTGGGGTGCTGCCCTGATCTGCTTTTGATCTGGGTGTTGTTTATATTGACATATTCAGGGGGCAAACTATTTCAACTTGTATGTGTTTTGCTTGTGTGTTATACATAAATATAATGTTTATTTAAAATAGCCCATTCTAAATGCTTTTTGAGAGGGAATTCTCAAAGTACTGTTTATGTAAGCAGTGGCAGATGTGGGTGTGCAGAGGCCTGCTCCGTGAAGCAGTCCCGTTTAGAGTTAAACCATGCTCAGTCTTGTCTTCTTGAAGAGGATGAGTACATGTATGTCTAGATGTAGAAGAGGACTTTGGTTTACCAGCCAGATTAATGTGTTCCTGCTTTTAGAGCTCTTCCTCACAAAGGAGTTTTGGACCTTTAAACATGGTTTATTTAGCTCAACGTTCTTTGATATAGCTTTATTTATTGTGCACTCCTTTTCAGGACATGGGGTAGTATACTTTCATTTTAACTGGAAGGTTGGTTTATTTTTGAAGTTAAGTATGTAAGTTTTTTGGAAAGAGAGTATTTTGGGCACTGTTATTGCCTAATTCATTTTTCTTTCAATCTTCTTTGAGTTGTATAAATCTCATATTGTTTTCTTGGAACCTTTGCACTTTCTCACTGCATTGTTATTTATCTTGTCTGGCCTAAAAACCAAATACTATACAGATACTCCTCGAAAATACAGTTAGCCAATGTTAAACTTGCACATCCATTTGTGCCTATCTCTTAACTATAAATTTAGTTTAGAAATTTTTGTTGTTTGCACTAAAAGACTTATAAGAAATGGCTGCAGAATTTTGTTTTCATCCTGCAGTGATGCTTTGTAGCTTGTTAGTTTACTGAAACTTAGGGTTTCACACTTTACTCTAGGGGTCTTCTGATTCTTTCCTAAGCTTCTTTTGAAAGGACTGTGATGTACAGAGTTGGACCGACAAAGAGAAGTGCAGGGCTCTCAGAGGAGTAGCTGGCTTAGAGCTCTTTAGGGGATGTGATTTTCATAGGAGACATTTCTGTTTCTCTTCCAGACCTTAAACACCGAGAACTGCATTTCTTTCGGGAGCTGACACTGACCCCTTTCTCTTGACTCAAACAGTATTTATCAGTTTTGTAGAGTTACAAGAAACCTAAATTAGTTTGAAGTGGAATTATCCTGACGAAAGGGGTTGAAAGCCCTTGACATTGGACAGAAGTTGTCTAGTGTAGTAATCTTGGCTCAAAATTACCGCAGACATAATGAAAGTCATCATGAACCACTGATCTTGTGGCCCTCCTCAGCAGACCCTATTAGACTTGCAAAAATAGCAAACACTGTGTGTGCTTGCACGGTGCCCACTGTGCACTGGAGGAAAAAAGCATACCTTGTTCACGCTCCAACCAGATACTGGTGCATCGTGTTACAGCCCAGCTTGGTTCTGGAGTGCTTCTGTTGTGTCTCATCTTGACAGATGCTGTTGTTGCCACTTTTTAGCAAGAAATGCAGTCACTTTGCTAAAGTTGGCTTGTTCCCAACTGTGTTTACCAGTGCCCCAAACCAGGGTACTTGGTTTACCTGTAAAAGCCTACATGCTCTTGCTTTCTGTGATTATATGCAGTTTCTTTGGAAATTTTGCCATGTTTAAAGAAGTCACTTTTTGGTCAGCTAAACCGTGGGTTCTGGACTCTCCTCCCTGGTTTTTAGCACTGCTCTAGGTTCTAAACAAGGGTTCCTGTCCTTTGAGTCCATCCTCAGTATCTGTGGTAGAAAGATATTCAAGCAGCCACATGGCAGGATCTGAGTAGAAGCTTTGTGCTTCTTTAAATAACTAGGGAACAAAGATGAAAGAGGGCACCCCTAGGAGTGTGGTAGGAAGGGTTCTGTCTTGTGGGCTGTGAAGATTAGGTAGAGCTCAAAGCATGTGGGAAATTTTAGTGGGCCCAAATTGAAAGAAGTATCCTAGGATGAATTTGGTGAGCCTAGAGTGGCACCCTGATTTTGAAGGATATGGCAGGGTGGGAGATTGTCACTGAAGTTTAAAACACATGACTGTGCTTCTCAGCATTAAAAAATAAATCCTTGGGCGGGGCGATGGCTGCCAGTGAGTGGGCGTTGCCTCCCACATGCGGCCGACCACAGTTCGATCCCCAGCATCCGTATGGTCCCCCCTGAGCATAGCCAGGGTAATTCCTGAGTGCAGAGCCAGGAGGCGACCCTGAGCATTGCCAGGTGTGACCCAAAGAAAAAAAAAAAGAAAATAAATCCTCTTGTGTGTCTGGGGATTGAATACAAGGCCTCACACATGCAAAACAATGCTGTTCTGTTGAATGACATATCTGACTCTCCTTTTGCTTTTACTTTTGTGGAGTTGAGAGATCTATCAGGGTTTCACTCCCAGGGCTGATTCTGAGCCTGCTTTGAGCTGCATTGTTTCTGTACTGGGCCCTAAGGAGCCATGATGTTGGCCTACATTGTCCACTCAGCTTCCCCAAACAGAGAGATTGTGCATTCTTCAAACCTGCCCTGCCCTCCTTATTTCCTTTTCAGTAAAAGTCTGCCACAAAGTCTCTTGGTAGTCTGGTCTCAGGCTGGAAAACATAGATATATCTTTGTTCTTTTATCTTCTCTTCCCTTTCTTAATATCTGGTTGCCAGTTAATTCTAACTTTAGTATGCTAAATATCTTCCAGTCCCTGGCTAACCATAACTATTTCTTTTCTAAACTGAGGAACTCATCTCTCTTTTCAGAAAATACTTCCAGAAACATTCTGTGTAGCCTATTGCCAAACTTAACTGCCTAGCACTCTTCCAACTCTAAGTGTATTTTTATGTTCCCAGTCTCCAAATTACCCCATGAAAATTCTTCTTAAAAAGGCAAATTAAGCAACCAGGAGACAGCACAGGATCATGGGACCTGGTTCAGTTCTTGCTACCACATGCTCTGATGACCCTGAACGGTCTTTTTTTTTAAATTTTTTATTATACCACCGTGAAACATACAATTACAAAGGTGTTCATAATTGGTTCTTGGTAATACAGTATTCCAGCACCCATCCCTCCACCAGTGCCCCCATTTCCACCACCAATGTACCCCACCCCCTCCCTGCCCACCCCCATGCTGCCCTAATAGCAGGTACCCCAGTTTCCTCTCTTTCTCTCTCTGTCTCTCTCTCTGTCTCTGCATCTCTCTCTCCCTCTTATTTTACACATTGTGGCTAGCCCTGCAGATATTTAGAGTTTATCACTTAAGTCTCTTTGTGTATATTCAATGGTGAGTTTTAATCTGCCATTACCATTTCCCACATTTAGTAAAACACTGGTATCTATTTATGTCCTATTAATGAATGCAGTCATTCTATATCTGTCCTTTTCCTTCTGACTAATTTCACTCAGCATGATAGTCTCCATGTCCATCCATTTGCAGGTAAATTTCATAATTTCATCTTTTCTGACAGCCGCATAGTATTCCATAGTGTAGATGAACCACAGTTTCTTTAGCCAGTCCTCTGTTCTCGGGCATTTAGGTTGTTTCCAGATTCTAGCTATAGTGAATAGCGCAGAGATGAATAAAGAAGTACAGATAGTGTTTCTGCTATGTGTTTTTCGGTCTCTCGGGTATATTCCCAGGAGTGCTTATTGCTGGATCAAATGGGAGCTCAATATCTAGTTTTTCGGAGGAATGCCCATATTGTTTTCCAAAAGGGCTGGACCAGTCGGCACTCCCACCAACAGTGGATCAAGAGTCCCTTTTTCCCCACATCCACGCCAGCACCGGTTGTTCTTGCTGTTTTTGGATGTGTGCCAGTCTCTGTGGTGTGAGATGGTACCTCATTGTTGTTTTGATTTGCATCTCCCTGATGATTAAAGATGAAGAACACTTTTTCATATGCCTTTTGGCCATTCGAATTTCTTCTTTTTTGGAAGCTTCTGTTCATTTCTTCTCCCCATTTTTTGATGGGGTTGGCTGTTTTTTTCTTGTGGAGTGCTACCAGTGCCTGATATATCCTGGATATTAACCCCTTGTCAGATGGGTATTGGGTGAATATCCTTTCCCACTCTGTGGATTGTCTTTGTATCTTGGTCACCGTTTCTTTTGAGGTGCAGAAGCTTTTTAGTTTTATATAATCCCATTTGTTTATCTTTGCTTCCATTTGCTTGGTCAGTGGTGTGTCGTCTTTAAAAGATACTTTTCGTTTTCGATGTCGTGGAGCGTTTCTCCTATGTTTTCTTCGATGTACCTTATAGATTCATGCCTGATGTTGAGATCTAGAATCCATTTTGATCTGACTTTTGTGCATGGCGTTAGAAGGAGGGTCTAAGTTCATTTTTTTACATGTAGCTGCCCAGTTTTCCCAGCACCATTTGTTGAAGAGGCTTTCTTTGCTCCACTTAATATTTTTTGCTCCTTTATCGAAGATTAAGTGGTTGTATATTTGAGAATGTGTTTCAGGATACTCAGTTCTATTCCATAGGTCTACAGGTCTGTCTCTATACCAATACCACACTGTCTTAATTACAACTGCTCTGTAGTAGAGCTTGAGGTTGGGGAAAGTGATACCTCCCATCTTCTTTTTCCCAAGGATTGCTTTAGCTATTCGTGGAGTTTTATTATTCCATACAAATTTCAGGAGTGTTTGTTCAATTTCTTTGAAGAACATCATGGGTATCTTTATAGGGACCGCATTGAATCTGTATAAAGCTCTAGGGAGTATTACCATTTTGATAATGTTAATCCTTCCGATCCATGAGCAGGGAATATGTCTCCATTTCCTCAGGTCTTCTTTTATTTCCTGAAGTAACGTTTTGTAGTTTTCTTTGTAGAGATCCTTTACATTCTTTTGTCAAACTGATTCCTAGGTATTTGATTTTCTGCGGCGCAATTGTGAATGGGATAGTTTCTTTAATGTCCCTTTCTTCTCTTTTGCTGTTTGCATATAGGAAGGCCATTGACTTTTGGGTATTGATTTTTGTACCCTGCTACTCTGCTATAGGAATGCATTATTTCTAGGAGCCTCTTGGTAGAGAGTTTCGGGTTTTTCCAGGTATAATATCATGTCATCTGCAAATAGTGATAACTTGGCTTCTTCCCTTCCTATCTGGATGCCCTTAATGTCTTTTTTCTTCCCTGATTGCTATGGCAAGTACTTCCAGTACTATATTGAATAGAAGTGGTGAGAGTGGGCAGCCTTGTCTTGTCCCTGATCTTAAGGGGAAGGCTTTCAGTTTTTCCCCATTGAGAATGATGCTCGCTGTGGGCTTGTAGTAGATGGCCTGGATTATCTTGAGGAAGGTTCCTTCAATCCCCATTTTCCGGAGAGCTTTCATCATGAACGGGTGTTGAATCTTGTCAAATGCCTTCTCTGCATCTATTGATATGATCATATGGTTTTTATTTTTTCTTTTTGTTGATATGATGTATTATGTTGATTGACTTTGCGGATGTTGAACCATCCTTGCATTCCCGGGATGAATCCCACTTGGTCATGGTGTATAATCTTTTGATGACTCTTTGGATTCTATTTGCTAGTATTTTGTTGAAGATCTTAGCATCTGTATTCATCAGGGAGATTGGTCTGTAGTTTTTCCTTTTTTTTGTGGCATCTTTGTCTGCTTTGGGTATCAGGGTGATATGTGCCTCGTAAAAGCTATTTGGGAGTGTTTCTGTTTCTTCAATTTGCCGGAAGAGCTTAAAAAGAATTGGGAGTAGGTCCTCTTTAAAGGTTTTGTAGAATTCACTGGTGAATCCATCTGGACCCTAGGCTTTTGTGTTTTGGGGAGACTTTTGATTACCGATTCTATTTCCTCGATGGAGATAGGTTTGTTGAGGTATTCCAAATCTTCTTGTTGCGGACTTGGGAAGCTATAGGAATTCAGGAATTTGTCCATTTCTTCTAGGTTCTCTTGTTTTGTGGCGTACAGGCTCTCATAGTAATCTCTGATGATCTTTTGAATTTCTGTGGTTTCTGTTGTGATGTCCCGTTTTCATTTCTGATTCTATTTATTTAGGTTCTCTCTTTTCCTTTTCTTACAAGTCTTGCAAGTGGTTTGTCAATCTTGTTTATTTTTTCAAAGAACCAGCTTTTGGTTTCGTTGATCTTCTGGATTGTTTTTTGACATTCCATCTCATTGATTTCTGCTCTAAGTTTTATTATTTCTTTCTTTCTGCTTGGGTTGGGCTCCTTTTTGTTGATCACTCTCTAAGATCTTAAGTTGTGAAGTCAGACTGTTTATGATGGCCTTTTCTTCTTTTCTGATGAATGCCTGAAGAGCTATGAACTTGCCTCTTAACACTGCTTTTGCTGTATCCCACAAGTTCTGGTAATTCGTGTCTTCAGTCTCATTTGTTTCCAGGGAATCTTTGGATTTCCTCTTTGATTTCTTTATGACTTGCTGGTTGTTCAGCAGTGAGCTATTTAGTTTCCAGGTACTTGGTATTGGTCTCCGTTTTTGTGTACAGTTAACTTCTATTTTCAGTGCCTCATGGTCTGAAAAATAGTTGGCACAATTTCTATCTTCTTGATTTTATGGAGGGTATGATTTATGGCTCAGCATGTGATCTATTTTGGAGTATGTTCCATGTGCACTGGAAGGAAAAGTGTATTCAGCTTTTTTGGGGGGTGAAATGCCCTGTATATGTCTACCAGCCCTCTTCTTCCACTCTCTTCTCTTAGGACCAGTATTTCCTTGGTAAGTTTCAATCTTGTTGATCTATCCAGAGTTGATAGAGCAGTGTTGAAGTCTCCAACTACAATTGTGTTGCTGTCAATGTCTTCTTTGAAGTCTATTAGTAGTTGTTTTAGAGTATTTTGCTGGCCCCTAGTTGGGTGCATATATGTTTAATAGTGTGATTTCTTCCTGATATATGCATCCTTGACTATTAAGAAGTGACCTTCACTGTCCCCTGAAGGGTCTTTTTATTGGTTTTTTGTTTGTTTTGCTTTTGTGGGTCACACCCAGTGATGCTCAGGGGTTCTCCTGGCTCTGCACTCAGGAATTACTCCTAGCGATACTCAGGGGACCATATAGGATACGGGGATCAAACCCTGGTCAGCCGCATGCAAGGCAAAGCCCTACCCCCCATGGACTATAGCTCCAGCCACTCTGAAGGGTCTGTGTTCCAAATTACAGGACCCTGGAAGCTTAAGTGTGCGTATATGTGTATGTTTTATTTTGGGAAAAAATTTATTCTTGAATTCAAGACTGTTTCCCTAGGCTTTTTTATGCTGCAGGACCATATATCTCCTAGTTTCTTTTTCTTGCTGACCTAACTGCGCTTCCAAACCTATCTGGACAAGGAGGTTTGCAAGCACATGTGATAGGGTCTGCTGAGGAAAAGGAACAGAGAGTACATATTAAATCTCTGAACTCGGAGCCTCATCATAGTTGCTGTCACTCAATGCTTGAAGAAGCGTAAAAAAAAATGTTCTAGAGTTCAATTTACCCTTGTGCAATGCGTGTGAATAAATATCTTAAGGTATGACCTGTTCTCTACTAAAATCTGTAAGCAACTAGACCCAAAGCTAATTGTGATAAAAATGAGCAATAATTGTATAACCCTGTGACGTGTAATAAGGTTAAGGGAAAAAGCAAAACCTCAAGCTAACCCTAGAGTAGTGAGAACTTCAGTGAGTACAGAGCCATTGTAGCTTATGTAGTGCAAAATAGATTCACCAGAGTGGAGAGATTTCCTGGGTGGTAGAATAATATAGAACAAGACAAAGACATCCATCTAAAAATGGGGGTTAATTATACAAGTTGAGTCATTCAACCATTCCTGGGCTTGAAAGGTATGTCTCTGAAAAAGCCGGGCTGCAGATGATTTAGTCACTTGGGTGGAGCTCTGACAAGCTGTAGGTGCAGATGATGCGCTGCCAGCCGGTGTAGAGTTCCCTCTAGGTTCTTCTGAGCATCTATTGGGATGGGTGGGCTCGGGCTGGAAGTAGCTCTCCATCCTGACCCCTCGTGGTCAGTAGCGTCCAGGGGTGAGCGGGGGAGGCTGGTAGCAGTTCTTCCTGCTGTATCTGCATCTGTGGTTCTAACATTCCTGAGCTTGAATGACAAGCCAGGCTGGAGAGTAGCTTAGTCTCTAGAATGGAGCTAGATGACTTGTGGACTCTGGATGATGAAAGGATTCAACATAATCGACCATATCCGCAGTAATATGTACATATATTATATTTTATATATATATATATTTATGTCATGCAAATAAATGCAGTCAGTCTCTATCTGTCTCTCTCTGTCTAATTTCACTGAACATGGTCTCTACATGTTCACCATCCATTTATAGGCAAAATTTCATGACTTCATTTTTTCCTGACAGCTGTATAGTATTCCATTATGTAGTTGTACCAAAGTTTCTTTGTCCAGTTATCTACCGCACTCTGGTTGTTTCCAGATCACAGCTGTGTAGATAGTGCTTTTATGGTATAAATGTGGGGATGCTGTTTCTGCTGTGTATTTGGCTTCCCAGGGTATATTCCCAGGAGTGATAAGGCTGGGTCAAATAGGAGTTCAATTTCTGAGTCTTAGGACGTGTCCAATTGCGCCGAATTCCTGAGTTTTCATCCTTCCCTGCAGGCTTTTGGAGGTAAAGGGGACTCTTTCCCGGCACTGTTAGGGATAATAGTGGCATTCCCACTGGTGCTGGAACACTGTATGGCAAAATCCAAATATGAATATCTTATGAACATCTTTGTAGTTGTACATATCTCATGGTGGTATAAGAAAAATACTTTTTAAAAAATTTCTGATTCATTGCTCTAAGACTGAGTCTTAAGTAAATCAGTCTCATAGATTGGGCCAAACGTGACTTAAATTTGCAGATACAAAGCTGATACAGATACTAAAAATAATGTTATCATTACATATTTGTTTAAAGGATCCATTTGCTGTCTAAGTACATTAGCTCACTAATCCACAGTCTTCTCTGTCAAAGCTAAGGGGATATTAAAAACACCTTTGAGTAGATGAAGTTTGAAATACATTTTTATAATTTAGCTCACAATTAGTAAAATTTTTTGTAGCAGAAAGTATGATGTTATAGCTTTTCTGGACTATCCTTCTAATCTATAGAGGACAGAACTTGGGGGTGAAGAATGTTAAGTCATGATAGTCATTGCTTTTAGTTTCTTAGAGAATTAACATCTGTGCCATCCTAACATTGAGTTAAGTATGCTGAATGACAATGAGGATTTTCAGTTTGTGTTTTAGGAGTAGGTGTTTTGTGAATTTGGATCCTTCACATAAGCTAGTGGACTAGGTTGTAATGGACTAGCCCCCCAGGTCCATGAACCCATATCTGTCTGCAAGTGTTAAAAGCTTGGAGACTGTTGGTCTGCCATTTGGTAATAAAAGTTGGTGGACTAGTATACGAGTATATATGCTGGATTGCAAGTTTTAACATGTTAAAGTTTTAAATGATTGTTTACAACAGTAAAGCTTATCTGTTGTAAGCAATCGTGATCGCATCACTTGACATCACGTTATTCGTTGATTTGCTTGAGCGGGCACCCGTAACGTTTCCACAAGAAGCGTAGAGTAAACCGCCTGCAAGCGGAGCCTGGTAAACTATCCGATATGTATTCGGTATGCAAAACCAGCAATAACAATGTAAACCATCATAAAATGTTATTGTCATTTTATCACTAGCTAATGTTCCTTGATTGTTTAATATGTACAGATTTCTGGTCTAAGAACTTTTCACCCTAGTTTAAAATCTCAAAACACACTTCCAAAGTGTAAGTGTTCTTTAATTCTTGAATTACAAGAATAATGAAGAATATTTGTTCTGGAAGAGTGAAGAATAATGAAGCTCTGAGAGGTTCGTAGTGGAGGAGAAAAGGCTTCTCTTGCCTTGCATACAGTCAACCCGGCTTCAGTGGCCAGCACTGCAGAGAGTTCTCTGAGTGTCACATAACACGAATTCTCTCAGGGCCACTTGAGCACTTCTGGGTGGTGGCCTCAGAAAAGTGCTCGGCTAAAAAAGTATCCTTGACCTCTGTTACTACAGCTTTAGGCAAGCTGCTAGAGTACTTAGAATGGACTCCTTTCCCTGGAATCAACTTTGTTTTGAGATTCAGGTCAGGACTTCAGAATGGGTGAGGAGGGTTGGAGGTAAGCTTTGTGCAGTGACCTGTGATCTGATCCAAATGTTTCTGGGTGATGGCTCCTGAGCATGGCCCTATGAGAGGGGGGCCTTGCTACCAGCCATTGGTAGGGAGTGGAGGGTGAATTCTGCTTTTATTTTATTTCCTAAAGAAGGTAGATTTCAAGGTGTCACACAGACATTAGACAATAGGCCACACAATGAGTTTGAAATTTCTCATCTAAGCACCATGTATATATATGAAGCCACCATAAAAATCAACAAGATGTGGTTCAGAGGCATGCATCCTTTAGGCATGCCTTGTCTATTTCATGTCATCTGGTTGTCCCTACTGTACCATTTAAAATAAAAATATCCTTTAAAATTAGCTACTAAATACAAGTAAAGTAGCGGTTCTTCACATTCAGTAAGCCTCTTTAGCAGAATTATGAGCCTGAGGATGTGTCCTGACAATCCTGTGATTTTCAATCATTAGAATAGTAGTCCAGTTAATGGTCCAGACGTGAGATAGGCTTGTAAAGTAGCGGGCAGTTTGTGAGTTTGGCGGCTATGGGCTTACGGGATATTATGCTCTGTAGATAACTACTTGGTGGTATTAAGAAAATATATGATGGTGGGGGGCGTAAGTACTAAGAATGAGGAGGGAAGAGCGAGGAACACAAATGAATTGTACTGTGTAAACCACAGGTAGCGAAAGGTACTAAGCCTTGTGAATGATAAATCATTGAGGCAAGATATGGATGTGAAGGATGTAAAACTGATGCTTGTGAAGAGTACAGAATGTTGTATTGATTGGGATGCATAGAAAGCAATAGAGGCTCACCGGAAAGTGGCTGTGAGGGGATGGGAGAGGAGAAGCTTAAGAGCTTTCCTTAGAAACAGACAGTGGGTTGCCCGGATGTGGAAACTGAGGTGAAAGTACAGTGAAACAAATGACCGATTAAGAGCAATGTTTTTTTAACAAGATGTAGAAACTTTGTTTCTACTTTTATGAAGAAACTTTCCTTAAAACAACTGTGGAAAGTGTGTGGAGGGTTGAGGGAGAGGAAAGATGAAGAGCAGGAGGGGAGGAGTATAGAGGGGTGAGGAGAGGACCCACAGTCTAGGCAGCAGCTATTCTCTATCTGGGTTAAATAAGCATACATTCTTTTTCAGAGGACCTGTCTCACCAAGCTTAGGGACTAATTGCCACAGTTCCTAAGGCCCTGTCTAGGAGTGTAGTTTTCCTTGACCACTCTAATTAAAGCATCTGTTTAGATCTTATTTATGTCATTCCTTTTTTTTTTTTTGGATCTTCTTTAGTGACAGCATTCAGTTGTCTGTAGGGTTTCTTGTCCTGTATCTATGGTGATTTCTTTCCTATTAAAGTGCCTACTAATAAATAAGGATGTCCATGTCCCAGAGAGATATGCTGGCCGCCACTCCCATGATGGTTTTGCTTCTACAGACTATGAGCCCAGCAGTCAAGTAAGCTGAATTGTGGTGGTAGAGTCTTCTTGGCAGTGTAGGTCTAACATATTTCAGCTAGTGATTTATGCATGATTTGTGCGGATTTCTTTATGACAGGAGTCACAACAAAACCCAAATGACTTGTAGCTAAAGCTTCCAGTCACTGGGCTATCGAAAGATTTGCATTTTCAACCTCTAATCTTATAATGTGATGCCAATGAAAAACTGAAACTGGAATTATTTTTTTCCTTATTTACTGAATGAAAGATGTAACTATCAAGGTGCAGTGAAATAAAAAATAAATCTCTAGAATCCGATCTTTAAATTGGGACC
This sequence comes from Cryptotis parvus, assembly GCA_021461705.1. Taxonomy (NCBI): domain Eukaryota; kingdom Metazoa; phylum Chordata; class Mammalia; order Eulipotyphla; family Soricidae; genus Cryptotis; species Cryptotis parvus. Next base: position 16,801 of record JAJIBD010031306.1, read on the forward strand.
ATATGTGTTTCTTTTTACTAGCCATATCTGTACATTTACCCTCACATGTATACACCTGACGCTACAGTTACATTGGTGTGTTGTGTTATGTATGTATGTATGTGTTAACACAGCATGCGTGCATGAGCTTTGAATGTGTTCTTGATTGAACTGTATGGATGTCGGGAAGTTTCTTACCTTTTGATAACAGAATGTTATGTGAGTACCACTCCAGTCTCCTAGTAAGATTTAAGGTGGTCAGTATGTGTGTATTTCTTAATAGTTTCTATCCCCTTGCCTTGCATGCCTTACCTAGAGTCAGTCCCTATGGTACTCTGAGCGTCTTGCATAGAGAGCCAGTATTAAACTTTACACCCAAGGTGTGAGGGATTCTCTGCCATTCAGACAAAACAAATAATGCTTAGCACATAAATATTTAGTCTCCTTTATTTTACAGGCAATCATCTGCCAGTCTCAGTAAGACTATTGGAATCTTTTTTTTTATCACATTTTATGCCTGTTTAGTTTAAAAATGGACTGATGCAGTTTCAACATTACGCAATGTAATTGGGAGGTAATTTTGGTGAATTTTCTATTCTAAAATGCCTGCAATTAGCTGCTAATGCCATATAGGACATATTTGAATTTATATTTAAACCAGAACCACTCATTTTAATACTGTTAGTAATGATTGGGTGTTGACTAAAATCATCATTATTTTCTATGGTCCATCAGGGTTTTTCAATTATGCTTATGTTTCACTGTCATTATTACTATCATTGTGTCACTGTCTTCCTGTAGATCATTGATTTGCTCGAGCCCATTTTCCAGTAACATCGAAAATACATCCTGTCTGATGCGAGCTAGCCAAGGGCATCTGCCCTCTCCAAGGGGCATAAAGCCTCAAACCATTCCATAAAGTCATGAGATGAAGTATATAATTGTTTCTGGTATTTGGCATGTCAGGTGCGACACGGGTAGCTGCCAGGCTCTGCCGTGCAGGTCTGGGGATACTCTTCTGATCACCTCAAAACTTGAGCATTTATTGATGGTGCAGGGTCTTGGCATGAGCCAGGCTGTGATCAGCTCTTCTGTTGGGTGGAAGACTCTGAGGAGAAGGGAGTTCTTATGTGGAAAATGGCGGCCCTCATGGTGTGGGGGTTCCTCTGGCTTCTTGCAGGCTCTGCAGACCAGCCCGCCATCCCTCCCGGATGCTGCCGTAATCAGCTGGTCTGGGGAGAGGCAAGTAGCAGCTCTGCCCTGTTTGTGTGATCTCTGGATCAGCATACCTGGGTTGGCCTTGAGAAAAGACTGCTGCAGGGTGGGTCACTGATGTGCTGGGCTGTGATCAGCTCTTCAGTTGGAGTGGAGCCCTGAGGAGAGGGAGTCGGGATGGAAATAGCGGCCCTCATGGTGTGGGGTTCTTCTGGCTTCTTGCGAGCCTCTGCAGGGTGGCTTTTATTCCCATTATCAAACAAGCAAAAATGTCGGAATATTATTTAACTATGCGGTTTAAAGAAGTAAACTTTATTGTTGTTTGTTGGGAGGTTGGACTAGGCTCTGTGTGCAGGGATCAGGCATGGCGGTGCTCAGGTAGTATCGCTAGCTGTAACCATACAATACACTTAAATGCACTTAATTTTGTACTCTATCCTCTAAAAGACCTTTCAAAGGTGACATATTTATTTAGGTTTAAATATTTGTGCCTCTCACCTCAGTTTATAGGCTGAAATTCTCCGCTTCTAATTTAATATGATATTTATTATGCAGAATGTTATTTGAAGATTCTTTGGTTACCTATGACCCTAATGTATTGCATGAGTGCCTTACAAAGAACATTCTCTGTTTTGAGGAAGTAGTAAGTCTCATCAAAATGTTAGCCAAGTTTTTGGATTTCAGAATGATTCATAATGAATGTTGTTACTGTTTATCCATAATAATAAATTTTTAACTTTTTAGCAACATTAGTGGATGTAAACAATTTTCGAGTAACCAAATGGAAGGAAGCGGTGCAAAGGAATGTAGAAGAATTGAAGACTTTAAGCTAACATTGTGTCACGCCTTGATTCTAGTGACAGGAGCACCCACAGTTTCTCTCTGTCACCGTCTCTTTGTTTCTATCTCTCTTTAATAGGGACACATTTTTTTGAGACACAGTTCACTATGCATTATGATATAAGGGGAAGGGAATGTTAAGATTCACCAGTCAAGATGAATGGAAGGGCTGAGATATGAAAGTATTAATAACCATTGTTTTGAATAATTGAGATTTTTTGTTGGAAATAGATGCGTAATCACTCTGGACAAAATTTCCCAAAGGAAGTTCGTATGTTTGTAACACTAATTCAGTAGATTATAACAATTGGTGGATTAATAAATAAAGTCAGATAGTCAAAGCCACATATATGGTATGTGTACTGAAGTCTAAAAACAGGATGTGGAGGTAGATACAATGCCCCATAACTTAAGTATTTAACAGTAAACATCTCAACTGCACTAAGGAACCTGAGATGTTGTCCTGAATCTAATATTATTACATATATAGACAATTGTTAATAGACACTTTTCTTGTTTTCTTATTAGTATAGAAACACTTTTCACATCTATTTGGATCAGGTTTGTTTAAACATGTTCAAAAATGGAACCATATTCAGTATAGAACACCAAGTGTATTGGAAGTATCAGTACTCTTTTCACAAGGTTTTATGATTGGACTGATTACATATAAGACTATAGAAGATATTGTATTAGGATATTATGCGTATTTTTTTGAAAACATCTGTGGGTAGAGCATATAGTCTCTTGGTTGGGAACCCAGAAACTGAGTTACAGAAGAAGGGGACACTGTGGCTGCTGGGGACAAAGGCCTGAACTATATTGCCAACCCTATATGCTAGTCATTCATTTGTTGGGGGAAAGCTAAACTTGATCATGTGACATCCCGGTGTTCATCGATTTCCTCGGTGGCGCCAATGGCATTTCCATTTGACCCTATCACGTGCTAGTGTAGCCCAATGGCATCTGATTTGCTTCAGCAATATGAAGAGCCTCAAACAGTTCGTTCAGGAGGTCTTGAAGTCCTGACCATCTTGTAGGTGGGCTGGAGCCCGCGTGATCTTTGTACTGTAGGTTCAGTCGGTAACAGCGCTAGTCCAGCGGTTGTCTTCAGCTTGCATTACATTTCCAGCACATCTGATTTTCGATGCCTTGGCTGCGAGACAGCATACCTGACCATGGAGCGTCGACAGAGGTCCAGAACTCCACATTACTTCTCTCACTTGAGTGAAGCGTGCTATTCCAAGCATGGCTCTTTCTATTTCTCTTTGGGAGACCTGAATAGCGTTCTCATCCTGCTTTCATAGGGCTGAGGTCTCTGAGGCATATGTTATGCAGGGAGAACGGTGGGTCGAAGAGATGTGCCGCAGAGCCAGAGGTTCTTTGTTACTTTATGTTTCTTTTATGCTTTTGAAGGCATTCCATGCCACTCTCTTTCTCCTGTGCAGCTCAGGTTTTAAGGTTGTTCATCATAGTTGACTTCTCACCTAAGATACTTATAACTGCTGCATTCCAGAGATTTTGTTCCATTATAAGTAAATGGGACCTCTAGAACTAGTTTATTTTCTGTGAACTAGTTTTGCTGAGGACCAGCTGTAGACCTGCTTTCCCCATTATCGGTCAAGAGTAGCCAGCATTGTGCCACTTAGCTAATGTTTGGTGTTATTAGAATAATGTCATCAGCCCGAAAGCGGAGGGTGGTGTATTGTTGCCTGACCATCTCCACTCCCCATTTCTTCCCATTCTAATTGGCATGATGTTCTCAAAGGTTGCGCTGAAGGGATTTGGTGAAATGGTATCACCTGGTGAGCTCCTCTTTTGACATCAATGATCACGTTTTTGTAGAATGGTGAGATCCTGGTGGTAGATCCGTAATACAGCTCCCGAAGGATCTTGATGTATTGGGTTTGAACACCTATTTGGCTAGGGTTTTGTTGACCCTTTGGTCTCCAACAGGATCAAAGGCT